>WTXH01000072.1:0-148830 GCA_022376555.1 Russula compacta | reverse complement strand
CAGGCCTAAGGCCTGAAGGGGCGGTGCTACTTATTTTAAACACAGAACAATAACAACCAGTGGCATAAGCCACTCAAGAAATCACATGCTGATCGATATGAAACGGGGCACGAACATGAAACGGGCACGATACTCTATACTTGGCGGTTCCGCAACTTACAGGGCACGATGGTGTTGAACCATCACCCCAGGCCGGTTACACACTCCTCGCTAGACAGGATGCCCTCATCCTGTCTTCCTCCATGCGATCGCCGGCCAGTTGCGGTTGCTCGACTCCGACCATGGGATTTTCTCGCGGCTCTTGCTGCCACGAGCCGGTCTCGCACGCTGTTTGGCAGCTTCAGATGCTGCCAGGTTTGCCTGAGCCAGGCGCAGCTCGCGCGCAGAATGTCGGTCTCGCGGTCCAGCACGCGATAACGAGACCTCGGCGAGGAGGTTCCAGTCATCCAGGGCGATGACGGCTTCCCGGAGTGGGTGGTAATCGATCTCGGTTCCCCATAGCGGGCGCGGAACCAAGGCGGGAGTGGGGAGAGGGGGAAGTCGTCGAAGTCGGGGCGCGCGTATAATTCGATGATTTGGGCGTCGTGGTGCCCTGGCATTGGCTGCCAGCCCTGCCACTCGTCCGTCATCCAGCTGTTTGATAAATACGGCGGGTTTCTCGCCGTCATGGGTGGTGATGGTGAAGTCGGGGAGTCTCCCCTCGTTGTCGACGTACCCGTCAGGGCACAGGAGGGGTTCCCCGTCGATCTGCTGGATCTGGGCCTTGAGTTCCCGGTTGTCACAGTTGACTTCTTCGAACTGCCGCTTGAGGCACCTCGCCTCGTCCTGAAATAGCGCCTCGCGCTGCTGGAGGGTGGTGGCGAGGCCTGAAGCCAGCTGTCGCAGCTGGACGGGGCCGAGATTTTCATATCCGTCCAAGACGGATCGTACAGTTCCGGGGGAGAGGGGGCCTTCCCAGAAGGCGTTGTCTCGAGGTCAGGGAAGGCGCCAGGCAGGCGGATGGAGCGGAGGCGGGCGTGGCAGCGGGCGGTTCGGTGCGGCGGTTGCGGCGGAAGGCTGTCCAGCTGCCTCAACCTCAATGGTCGAGGAAGGGGGCGGAACTGGGACTGGAGCGGGAGAGGACATTGTGAAGTAATGGTGGTGCTGAGAGTGGAAGAGGTAGAAGCTGTTGTCTTTGCCGGGGGTTTCTGCTTCCCTTTTATGCTTTCTAAGGGCCGGCGCTTGTGATACTCCCGAAGGAGATCCGGGGCGTGCACCTGGTCAGCTGGTTCCCAGGTGTTGTCACTTTCGGGGTAGCCCCGCCACTTTATGAGTACTGAAGCTTCTTTGACCGCCCTTGATAGCAGTGACTCCGAATTTGTTCCACTTCGTAATGTTCCTCGTCATTGATCAGGTCAGGAGGGGTCGGGCGTAATTGGGCCGTGTGAGTCGTCTCCCTATAGGGGGTAAGAAGGGAGGCATGAAACACCGGTGAATTAGCCATGAGGCGGGGAGTTGCAGGAGGAAGGCGACCGGGGATACTTCTTTGAGTATCTTGAAAGGGCCGTACCGTTTTGGGTTCAGCTTGGACCCTTGATGTGGGAGTTTCAAGTGGGTTCCTTCTAGCCACACTTGATCTCCGACCCTGTATCGACTCAATGGCGTTTCGGCCGCCTTTCTATTGATCGCTTCGATGGCTTGGCCTCGTGCTTCTCCATTGTTCGCATCCTTTGTTCTACCGCTCGTTATTGGTCTGGACTCCTAGGTCCCGGGCCCTAGCGTCGGCTCATATCCGATCAGAATTTGATTCGGGGATAGTCCCGTAGTGCTGTTTCTTCGATTGTTATGCACCGCGGTCGCGACTGCCACCCATTCCGTCCAGTCGTCCGGTTGCCCCCTGTCACCAGCCGTAGGTATTGCTCCACCCATGGTTCTTTCGTTCGGACAGGCCGTCCGTTGGGGGTGCGCTGCTGTGGATAGGTTCTGTTGTATCCCTAGTCTTTTGGTGAGGGCTTCCAAAACTCGACGTGAATCGTGGGTCCCTGTCGCTGATAATTTTCTTTGGTAGGCCGTACCAAGGGTAGATGTGATCAAGGTATAGCTGGGCGATTCCAGGCCCGTGATGTTGGTGGAACAGGGAAGGAATAGGGCGGCGCGAGAGCATCCGTGGTCGACGATGGTGAGGATTGCATCTAGTCCGCGTTTTGTGGTAGTCCAGTGATCAAGTCCATGGATACGGTTTGGAATGGTAGGGTGTTTGGCTCTGAAGGGATTCGGTAAAGTGGGACGCGTGGGCGGTGTGTCAGTATTTTCGCTTGCTGGCATGTTGCGCATCCCTTCACATAGTCTGCGATCCACTCTTTCATCTTCGGCCACCAGTACCGCTTTTGGACCTTCTCAGGGTTTCGTCTCTCCCGGGGTGACCGCTGTGGGTATGTCGTGGGCATCCCTGACAATGGCCCTTCTGAGTTCTTTAAGGTTTGGCACGATGGTTTTCCATTGATCGTCTGAGCTGCTCGGATTCGATGTGGTGGGATGATCGTGATGTCCTTGTTGTCGCCTTCACCGTGGTCTGCATCCGGTGGTCTGGATAGTGCGTCTGCTGCGGTGTTCGTTTTGCCTGGGATGTATTCTAGTATGTAGTCGTACTCCTGGAGGTCAGCGTGCCATCGTGCGGTTCGTCGGTTCAGATTCCTGGGTGACTTCCAATACTGGAGGTTGGCGTGGTCCGTTCGGATTACGAAGGGCATTTTTGTCCATCCTAAGTAGTGCCTCCAGTGGCCAACGCCTTCATGACGGCTAACAGTTCTCGTTCGTAGATGTCGTAGTTTCGTTCTGTGGGCGTGAATGTTGCCGAATAGTATGCACTGGGTGTAGGACTGGTTTGTGTCGTTGAGCCAGTGTTGGTGTGAGGTTGCTGTGCTGTCCCTCCTGTGAGAGTACGGCGCCCACGCCGTATGCCGATGCATCGACATGAAGTGTGAATTGCTTTTCGACGTCTGGTTGAATTAGCACTGGGCTGCCGCACATCCTTGTTTCAATCTTCAAATGCTCTCATTTGTGCCTCTCCCCAGTGCCAGGGTGTGGTTTTCTTTGTTAATTCCAACAGAGGGCGTGCGATTTTTGATAGTTTGGGACGAAGTAGCGGTAGTATCCGGTGAATCCCAAGAAGCTTCTGACACCAGTTGGGTTCTTTGGTGGGGACCAGTCGGCGATTCCTTGCAGCTTTTTGGGGCTCATTCTGAGACGGCCTTTTCCTACGATAACTCCCAGGTATTCGATTTCCTCTTTCTCGAATTGGCATTTCTCCGGTTTCAGTAGAGATCGTTTTTCTCTAACTTGTCTAGCATTCGATGGACGTATTCCCGATGCCTGGCGGTGTGTTGTTCCTCTGTCTCATGTGGTCGTTTGGCGGTGTGTATGGCGATGTCGTCCATGTAGACAGAGAGCCAGCCCTCCCCTACTTCTTGTCGGAATATGGCTTCATCATCATTTGAAAGGTTGCCGGGGAATTGGTGAGGCCGAAGAACATGACTGTGGGTTCGAATAGTCCTTCGTGAGTGAGGAAGGCGGCTTTCCATTCATCTCCTTCCTTGATTCTGATGTTGTTATACCCCCATCGCACGTCCACCACGGTGAATTTGGTGCACCCACTGAGTCGGTCCACACTTGTGGGATGAGAGGTGAGACGTTCCTGTTTCTCTTCGTCCATTGTTGACAGGCCGGTAGTCCTGTACCGGCTTAGTTTTCCATCCTTCTTTTTCACGAAGAAGAAGTTGGCTGCGTATGGTGATTTGATACGCGGATGGTTCCCCTCTTCAGATGCTCTTGGACGAATTTGTGCATTTCGGCTTTTTCTTCCTGGGTGAGGGGTAATAGCCGTCCTGGCATGGTGTCGGGCGCTCCTGGCAATAGTTCAATGGCATGATCCCATATGGTCGAGTTGGGCATCCGCTGGATTCTTCTTCACTAAAACTTTTCTGTGGCGTCTGTATTCTGCTGGTATAGCGTCATTTGGTTCTGGGTTGCTCGTGGCAGCCCCTATCGTCACTCTTCCCAAGAGGTATGTATCGGATCTCCTCCTGATCGGTCGTGGTACATTCTTGGTTCGAGGTACGTACACCGCTTTTGCAGCGTTTGGGGCTGAGAGGACGATGGGGAGATGAGTGAAATCGATCCATCCTCGTTTCCAGTCGATTTTCGGCTGGACGGAAGCGAACCATGGGTATCCGAAGATAGCCTTATGATCCCCTAGGTCGGAGAGGAAGAATCTTTGGTTCGTAGTTTGGGTCCCTGTCTTGAATTGGAGGTCGGTGTAGTACTTGAGCGCCCCGCTCTTGTTCTCTGTTCCATCGACATTAAACAGTGGTCTTGGGTTTGCCAACCGTTTGATGGGAAGTCGAAGCCATTTCGCATAGTTAAGACTCATGAAGTTTTCTGTGGCCCCCGAGTCCACTAGGGCCACTCCTTCGGCTCTTTTCGCAATTGAACGTGCATAAAAACGAACTGTCATGGATTTTCTTGCTGATATATACACGTTTTCGCTATGAATCGCCTAAGCAGGGCCGATCTGATTAGGCAGAGGGAAAATCCTGGCGACTCCCATCTCTTTGGCTAGTTTGATTTGGTCGTCGAGGGACATTCCCTCGAGTTGTGCCCGCATGGTGGCCACGGAGGTTCCTTCCGATGGCTCCGCCATCTGGTAGTCTTGCTCTTCTTCCTCCTGGAAGTCGATAAGGTTGGCCTGTCGAGGGCCTTGCCTGTACGGGTTTCTAGGCTGTTGTCGCCTTTCGGGGCAGCCCGAGCGAAGTGTCCTTCCCTGCCGCAATTGAAGCACCGCATCGCTTCGTACCTGGCGCTGATACATTTCCTCTTGCGGGTGGTCCCGCTCTTTGTCTCCAATTTCCTCGTCCTCGCCAGTTATTAGGGGTACGACCCCTTGATAGGTCCATCGGAACTGGGGTGTTGTTCATGGACGGTGGTGCGTTCGTAGAATTGTATTGGGGACGGTTCCCCTGGTTGTTTCTGGGTTGCCAACTCCTTTGTTGGAATGGTGGTGGTCTGGGTGGGTTGTTGAATCGTTGGAACGGCGACTGCGCTCCTAATGTCTTCTTTAGGATACCATCTATGATGGTTTTTCCTTGCGCGATGGTTTTGACCTTTTCTTTAAGGTCGTGGTAGTTGAGGGGAATCGGTGGTTTCAGGGTGTCGTGTAAGAGTGACGCAGGGATTCCTTGTAGGAATATGTTGTATGTTTCTTCATTCCCCAGTGTATATCCTGCTTTTCTTGCCAGGCTTTCAAACCTGGTGATATACTCGTCGTAGTCGGACCCCTTCATTCGGCAGTCCCTGAGCTCGTTTCTGGCCCGTTGGGCAGCTTGCGTGTCTTGGAATTGCTGACTAAATTCCAGAAGAAATTGATCCCATAAAGCTGGGATGTTATCCTGAGGCATGTGCAGCCTATCGATCCATTCTCCCATGTCTCTGACCCATTGGGCCGTGCTTTCTCCTTTAATGAGGGTGAGAGTGAAAGCGATTTTTTTGAAAGGGGAGTTGTATCCCGCGACGTCTGCGTTTAGGCGGAGGTACCCCTTTACTTCTTCTATGAAGTCGTCGGCTTTCGATCGGTCCCCCGTGAAGACTTGTGGGAGTGCTCCCATGGTCTTTACATCGGCAGCTGCTGCCACCGGCATTTGGGGTACGTTCGGGTCCGGTCCTCCTGGTCCTCCTGGTCCTCCTGGTCCTCCTGGTCCTCCTCCGGCTCCTCCTGGCGGTCCTGACCTTTTGAGGACTTGCCTGAGGACGTTCTGAATGTGTTGTGGTGTGTTTTGGGTGGTTGTAGATGGTTGTGCTGCCACTGCTGTGGCGTAGTGGTTTGTGTTGACATAGCTTGCGAGAGGCTGGGGATTCTGGCTCCTGATGGTAGAGCGTCGGTGGGCAGTCCTTGGAGTGGAGTGAGGGTTCTGATGGGGAATACTGGTGCTTTGTCTTCCACCGGAGTGATTTTGATTTTATTGAAGGCGTCGTCGATTTCCTTGACCGCCTCGTCTGATTCTGTATCTGAGACGACCTCTGGCTCTTCTAGCTCTTCGTCGAGAAGCTCGTCAGCTTCTGATCCCTCAGTGTCGTAGTCGTGTAGCTGTGGTACTTCCGCTCCTACGGTATATCGTCCACTGTCCCAATGGACTTCTTTCCACCTGTTGTCGTGTATGCACACCAGCTTCGGATTGGTTGGTGCTTTGCCTCTTGGTGTGACGATGATCTGTATGTCCCGGTTTGTGGGGTTGGCTGGGTGTTCCTTTGAAATGTACCGAACTCTGTGGTTCCTTCTGCCTGCAACGGCGTCTACCCAATCGAGGGTCGTGGTCTGCAGTGTCCCTTCCGAACTGCTAGCCGTATTGAAAGAAAGTTGAGTCTAATGTCACCGCCAAGGGTTTGACAGCAACAATAGACACTCAAGTCGACAAGCTAGGACTCTGAAGTGCCCTAGAAGACTTATAGAGACAAAGTCGACTTGCAAGTCGATGTCGATGACAGGGTTACCGCTTGCTGAGCTGCGACTCAGTAGCCACCCACAAGGAAAGTAGAACACTGCTAAGATTGAGACAAGAGACTCAACTTGCCTCTACCAGGCGTAATGAGTCCCCTATTTATAGTACATGGTACTTGAGGGCAGGCCTAAGGCCTGAAGGGGCGGTGCTACTTATTTTAAACACAGAACAATAACAACCAGTGGCATAAGCCACTCAAGAAATCACATGCTGATCGATATGAAACGGGGCACGAACATGAAACGGGGCACGAACTCTATACTTGGCCGGTTCCGCAACTTACAGGGGCGCGATGGTGTTGAACCATCACCCCAGGCCGGTTACATCTGTAATGAGTTTGGTGAGTAGTCTTAACTTTTTTTACTTTATTCTTGTGTTCACTTTTCCAATCTGCCCACATCCATGTCCCTGTGCCTGCACCTGTCTACACTCACACCTGCCAACTCACACTTGACCTCACCTGGCCACAGCTATTGTGGCCACCCCTGCCTCCTTGTGCAATGAGTCTGGTGAGTAGTTTTACTTTTTTACTTTATTCTTATGCTCACATTTGCAACTCACCTGCATCTGTGTCCCCCTGCCCTGTGCCTGTGCCTCTCTGCACTCATGCCTGCTGACCCACACACACCTGCCTGTCCCTGCACCCTGCCCTGCATCCACCCACCTGGCTGCAGCCTGCACCTGCCAACCCACACCTGGCCACACCTGGCCACAGCTGTTGTGGCTGCCACTGCCTGCCAGTGCATGGGTGTAGGTCAAATATCAGTGTATCATTCTGTGGTTGCCCACTTTTTTGCGATGTCATAGCATATTTTTAATCCTTTACTTTTCCAATCAATTTTTATAATTAGTGATACAAGAGAATGATAACCCTATTTGCTGATAATATTAAGGAAATAAAAAAGTTGAATGTATCCAAATTGACAAAAAATTTGTAAAATGAAGATCAAATTGTTAGAGAATTGCATATAATTAGTGAAAATATGCTTAAATTTTGACAAATTAGACCATATTTCAGAAAATTGAGGAGGGGGACCTTCCTAATTTGCCAAATATGGAGTTTGCAAATTTGCTCAAACCTGAACAAACTTGAGCACATTTGAAGATATTTATACAAATGTGAGGGTGAGGTTTTTCCTGATGGATCAAGTCAGAAGATGAGGATGAAGACACACCACCACCAGTTACAACCACAGAGGCACTTGAAATGTGTAGGATCCTTAGCAGTTTCTGTCTCAACACTGGTGCAGGGAGTGCTATAGAGTTGTCAAGGGTCTTGTGTCATTTTTGAGCTGAAGTGTCCTAGGAGTACACACTGAATATGAAGCAACCCACATTAGTTGATATGTGGGGGGAGTAAGACACAACAATGGGAGTTACATTCCCATGCCCTTGTCACAATGTGTCACAAAATGTGATATCCATCATACTGAATATATCTCATAATGCATAGGGCATAGGGTCTAGGGTGGGACAAACACTATGCATTATGAGAATCATGACTGTAATAGGAAAATGAAGCATTGACCTGAAGTACAGCACTACTGTACACAGGATGAAGCCCCGGCCTGAGCCACCAGCTCCGACTTTGACATTTCTTGGGCCAGGCCTAAGCCCTTGGTGAGCTGTCACGCGGGCCCGGCCCGGCTCACGGCCTGAGCCGGGCCGTGCACATCACTAACGGTCAGTATACGGTCTGCCGTACCGTCAACCTACCGTACATTGTACGGCCTCAGCTGCAATACAGACGGTGTGCAACCCTAGTAGTTTCTCCCTACAGGGAGAGGTATACTCCCTGGCTTACTAGAACCTCGTGGTCATTCAGTTATGTTACCTCGGCAGACTCTTACGATGCCTATTACGCCACACCAGGAGGGCATCGGTTACCCATCCTTCATTGAGCGCGGCCAGCCTCTTCTTATCTTTTGAGCTTGAGGGGTCGGCGGGTTGGAGGGAGGATGCGAAAGTGGGACGCTTTCGTGTGGGAGGAGGGGCGTCTGCGAAAAGGGGTCCTCGGTATATTGGCATTCCCAGGACAATGGATTGGGCGCACGGGATTACCGTTCGCTTCGCTTCGTGGCAGCGTATGTCACCCTCGAAGATCAGCGGCCCAACTAGCATCGTAGTGGCCTTTCCCACATGAACGGGATGTTCAATAGATTCAACAACAAGCACCGCTGGTGCAGAAGAAATCGTTTCTGAGACATTCATCCGGGAAATCCTCAGCGGCGCATGCGCTCACTACGTTGCTTGTCTCTAGTGTACCACGCAATGAATAGGCGCCGTGGGCTGCCTTGGGAAGTCGTCGGGAACCTTAGGCCAGCCAGCTAATATGATGCACACTGGGAGGCCACCCACCTTGAGAACGCAGCAGTAACTATAACTATGACTGACGGGAAAGGGCTGCCAGATATCCACCTTTGTATGTACTCGTGCGATAATACGGTTTACAGGAGGAGATGGCTATCAGGGAGGCGGACTATGGGGTCGAGGATTCCGGGGGGGGCATTCAATTCTCATGCGAAATCCTCATCCAGACAAGATTGTTACGACATGGAGTGTCGCAATGGCGCCAGGTGAGAGAAGTAACTACAAGCTCACTGAATAGTATACAGGAGACCTAAACAGCATTCGTAAATGTTCTACCTTCGTTTCAGAGTATCACTGTTGCTTAACACAAGTTCGAGAGAATATCGATCAGTTGGCCCTTGGGAGGCACTCTCTTAGCGTTTGGCACGTCAGTGTGCAGGGACGGATGCTGTGCTACGTAGTGTCAAGTCGAAATTTCGAGCTGCCGCAGTACTGTAGTGTCTGTGCCAAGGCGGGATCAAAACCTGAGATCTGAGACACAGGGTCAGCCACCACGCCCTGACATGCGGTTGGCTATAAGGGCCGCCATGCCACCATCAACATGCATGAGTCCACATGAAACGTGAGAAATATAAGAAATTCGCTAGCCCGATCCAATACGCTCAGAAGCTCAGAAGGGGATATGGATACATTAGGGGGAGGGCCGGAGAAGCCTGGAAGTGGCCGCTGGAGTGATACGCCTACGGCGCTGCACTAGGTCATGTGCCGGAGAGCGTCAACGATAGACGCAGGAAAATTTCTCAAGTTTAATTGGTCAGCACATGATCGATCTGATTTGGTAACCGGATTACGGACTTGGACGGTGGCTGATGCGCCCTTCCTCCTCCCGAGTGATGGACCGACACCGGTCTCAGGTACATGCACCAATCGGACAATCACACATGTGCATATATCCTCCACCCAGCAGAACTCTTTGTCCTCTGCATCTTTCCTTTCTTCCCCACAGGCGAAACTCAACATGCCTGCAACCATCGACGTAGGATCTTCCTTGGGGGCCCTTCTTATCGGATGCTTCATTGCCGTCACGTGCGTAGCTCATCCTCACTTGCCTTGCTCCATTGCTAACCCAGGTTACCTCTGTTATGCAGACTATCGGGAATCGTAGCCTTTCAGGCTTGCATTTACTTTAGGATGTACCCATTGGACAAGCTATCAAACAAAGTCATGGTGCGTCAATCCCAGCTCTAAGTTACTACATGACCCACCTATCTCCGTAGGTCGCTGTGGTTTGGTAAGTGGTCAAACATGCGTCCGGGTCACTCGGCATGCTGAATGTTACATCTCAAAACTGCAGGATATTGGATGCAGCCCATACTTGTCTCATATGCACTTCTCTCTGGAAATATCTTATCGCAAACTATGGGAATGTGGAGTCCCGCATTCGTGGAGATGTTCCAGTGTAAGCACCAAGCACACATTACCTCCGTCTTCAACGATCTAACCTTTGGAAATGTAGAACTGTTGCCGTGCGTACCTTGAGTTTCCAAAGCCCATGCATTCCTCTTGACAGTCCGCCAACAGCTCAGCATAGCGGTCACCGTACGTCTGGCGCTTATCATATCTGATCGATCTTGTCGCTGATTTAATCCATAGTCACTCGTAACACTGATCACACACCTGTACGTGAGCGTAAGTCTATCGATCTAGACTTGGACTAACATATTTAACCCCAGGTTTTTTTTGTGGAGATTGAAACACCGTGAGTCTTCTTTTGCGCCCTTGCCAAATCAGGTTTAATGAGGAGCCAGTGAGCAAATCCAACTGGTTCATTATCGGTCCCACGGTGAGATTCTCAGTGTTCTGTGCAATCGTTTGTTACTGACCTTGGTCTTAGTTTATCATGGTGATTGGGCGTGTCTGTTAGTCGTCTATGGCTTTATGCACTCCGGGTTTACTGACCTACGAACAGCTTGTGCTCTCCGTACGCTACATTTCTATATCTGTCAAGTAGAGATTTAACTACTCTATCCACTTGACGTAGTCACGACCACAGAATTGTGAGTTCAGGAGCTAAACTCATACTATCCGAGATGGCTAACCGTCTCTAGGATTCGTCTCCAAACGTTCCCTGCTTACACTGCCAAGTACAAGGCATGTCTTTTCGATATTCTATTCGTTTCTGTCCAACTTACAACAAATGTAGTCCGTGTTCACACTCGGACTTGCATTTTCGTCAGCAGTAGATGTGGTGATCACCTTCGGCATGTGTTTCTACCTGCAAGAGAGCCGCCGAGGCTTTGGAACGTGAGTGTTACTAGTATTCACAGACCTTGGTATCAGAAGCAACGCCAACACATTTACGACCCAGAATGGACGATGTTATAGATGCAATTATCGTGTACACAATCAATAATGGCACACTGACTTGGTAAGTACCCGTGCTCTCTCAATCATATTCTGTCACAGTGTAGATGCTCATCTCTGCTTCCCCTATGCAGCATTTCGACTATCATATCAATGATTTGCGTACGCTTCAAGAATTTCTTTGTTTGACTTCCCGGTTCTTAACATCATACTTTTGATAGTGGCTCACCATGCCGCACAATCTCATTTTTATGGCGCTTCATTTCGTTATTGCTAAAAGTAAGTTCCAATTTCAGTCGCGTCTGAGTGCAGATCTAACCTGATATATTTGTCGTAGTGTATGCAAACTCTCTTTTTGGAACGTGGGTGGACTTTCATTTCGCGGTTACAACTTCCATCTGATCGATTGGTTGTATGCTAGGCTCAATATGCGGCAGAGCTTCCGTGGGCGCACCGTCCCGCCCCAAGAGAACGGGAACCCGATGCCTGTTTTATTCCCAGATTCCTTCAATCGTAACAACCGCAGCCAGCAGAATCACGTACGTCTCAGCAGATTTTTCGACAATATATGATGCTCATGTACGATGTAGGCACCATCGCTCGACTTTACTGAGGGTGTAGAAACTAAGGCGGTACGCATCGGCACTCCATCAGAACGCGGAGACATGACACCGAGGTCATTTATAAAGCTTCACGTTACAGTCGAGAAGACAGTACAGTACGACGACCCCGACAAGACAGTACAGTACGACCTCGACGACGATCACGCATCAGGTCCCTCATCTGACCCAAATTCACCCTCGATCCTCAAACTCGCTCAAGCAGAGGTCTAAACATTCTGAATGTCTGCTGTCCCCCATTGGGCAACACTTCTTGTGGCGTTTATATCATTCATGTCATACCACCTGGTAATAAACAGCTAGGCAATGTGTTCATTTCTTGCGGATGTAATATATATTTCTTGTAAGTATAGTCTCGAAGTTGCATCATGAGCTGTCTCTTTATCATCGTCGTATTTTCTTGGTTGCATATGTGATGTCCATTCTCTCCGTTGCACGGATCCCTGTACCGATGTCCGCTCTTTCAAGGGCTGTGTCGTTCTATTGATCGTGGCGCGGGCGTCTGCTATCATATGTTTGGCGGGCAGAGAAAAGCTCTACACTTCACAGTTCTCAGAGCGTTAAAACGATCGTGTCATCCTCACATTGATCAAAGCTGGATTGATCGCCCTGATGCCTGAGGTGAAGGTAGGTGATGGCACGTCCACAGGCCACCCTTGGCGCACGGAAACCTCAATCATGTAGACCGATGATTCGTCGAGCTGCCGCACCATTATTGATACAATGAATGTGTTTGAAATCGTCGAGGACCATGAGTCGTGACAATATCACAAAAGCGTGATCGTGGGTTGCATACATATGCTAGGATCTGCGATGGGTATTTGTTCGGACCCAGGCTGCATCTAAATAGAGGTTCCTTTCAATGGACAAAAAAAAGTGAGCATGAGACTTGCCGTGATCTACGTGGTACATGGCAAGGGCGTGATGGAAGTTTCCTGGAGGTTTTTGTTTCGGCTCCGGATCTAATCGCGAATATGGCATTGTATGTATGGCCTGGACCCTTTTCAAACACACGTGCCGTGCTCGGTGCATGCCACGAATCCCGATTTCACCGGGGTTACTCAATACGCGCTCAGATAGCTTGATCTTTCGGTACACTTATCTGAGTACACAGGAACGGCGCACACCTTAAGCCCAGACCTTAGCAAGACGTCTGGTACGTGATTTTCGAATTGTGAGTAGAATGGCTTTGATGCTTCCTATGATAGAAGCGGAAGCGCAGAGTCTATAATAATCCCATATGTGGTCGTAAGACCCCCTTCTTTTCTCATTGAGGACAAAAGAAAGCCGTGGGACCGCTTTTTGGTCATGTGGAAAGAACGCAGAATTTTGAGGGACCGTGCGCTGCGAGACAATACACTAGTACATGAGAGAGAGAGAAATATAGAAAGAAAGAAAAAAAGAGAAGGATCCAAGGCGCTTCGATATGTCAATCATGCATTATGTCACCGACCCGCCACCGAGAAGCACGTCGCGTGCTATAGTATGGGTCCGGTGGGCGGGGTCGCCGAAGCTAGGCACGTACGCGTGGTCTAGTGGTCCCTGAGCGCGTGGGAGTGGAGGCAATGCCTGGGGGCTGTGCGGCGTTTGGGTCTGGGCCTCAGCAAGGGCAAGGGAGGGGGGGACGCAGCGACTCGGAAAGACGATTGGGTGAGGAGGCCGCGGCATCAGTAGGCTGCGAGAATTAAGTGGCTTCGGGCTTGCGCCGGGGCAGGTGTTTGGTGTACTTAGGGAATGAGAGGGAGCCGCAGTCGCCTTCGTCAGCGGGTGCCCCTTGTGCTCGCTTGCTTAGAGCTGTGAGCTCAGCCGGAAGTTATATCATGGAATGCGGCAGCACCGTGACTCCGGACGAGTCTAACAATCGTGAAGCCCATGCCACGATGTGGCAGTGATGTGGCGTAACTCGCTTATATGCATGCTTTCAAGTCACAGTGATCCTGCACGACTAATTCAATCTACGTACGAGCTATGCTGCTCGAACACCCTACCGGCCCATACCTTGTCGGAGCGACGACGTTCGCGTTACCAGTCAGACCCTCCGATGTCATTGGAACAGCAACCGTGCGCACGGAGACGGGACAGATCACACCGGCACTGCGGTTGGAAGAGGTTTCCTTCACGGCCTATTATCCGGCGTCCCCTACAATAGCCCAGTCGCGCTGGAAATGGCTTGATTGGCTCCCGAGGTATGTCCTTCATCGTTCTGGGGTGGAGGAGAGCCGATCCCTTCGTTCGTAGACCTTTAGCGGAGACCGTCCGGGGTTATTCTCGCTTCGCGGGTAAGCTAGCCTGATGGGCCTGGCCAACTGGCATTTTGACTGAAATGCTTTCAGGAATACCAGCCTTCATACTATGGCCTGTGATTCTTTTGTTTGGATCGCTCTTACAGGTACAGCGATTCGTCACCTCGCACATCTCATCTTATCCAATCCTCAATTCTCTTACTGTAGGTCCCCGCCATCCTGAAGGCTCCGCCGCTCCGCCGGAAATGCCGAAACCTCTCTGAGGACCCTACCCCTGGTCCCATGGACCAGTCGACAGAACTTCGCTGGCCTCTCGTCATTTTCTCACATGGACTCGGTGGCGCAGGGACGACGTATAGGTCCGAGCGCCCAATTGTCAGCATCAACTTCAACAATTGCTCACTCTTACAATTCAACAGCCAGCTATGCACGCATTTAGCGTCATCCGGGAAAGTCGTCCTCGCGATGGAGCATCGCGACGGGACCAGTCCAATATCTAGACCAAGGTCAGAGAAGACTGGCGAGCGATCCTCACGCTTCTACATTAGTCCTAGTGAAGTGATGTAAGCAGACAGCGTGGGCTTTTCTTTTTCTACCCTCAGCTGACCTTGTCCCGCCCTAGCTGGAACAATGCCAAGGAGGATGCCAGCAGCTTCCAAGATGCGCGTTTTGCCTTCCGTGCGGAACAACTCGAGTTGCGCAAGCGCGAAATTTATCTGGCATATGTCGCCTTCCGAAGGCTCGTCGTGACAGGTGAATGTGGAGACTTGCAGACACAGGATGAATTACCGCTAGACTGGGAGTCCTGGGCTGGTGATTGGGTTCGGTGTGACGAGGGGGTTTCCCTTATGGGTCATTCATTCGGTGGCACGACAGTTGTGAATGGTGGCGTCCCTGCATGCATTTATCGCGATATCGCTGACTCCTATGATTAAGTTCTCTATGTTGTCGGAGCCTTCCAAGACAGAAGATGTTTCATACATCCCCGTATCTCACAGCTTGGTACTGGATCCTTGGCTTGAGCCTCTTTCCTCACCACTGGCAGGCCCGGAGCCCTTCGCCAATCAACACTTGGAACCGAAATGCCCCAGACTCTTGATCATCAATGGGGAGGGCTTCACGCTCTGGAAGGACCATTTTAAGCGCCTTGAACAATTGGTGCCTGTTTGGCCGGGGAGCATTCTTGTTACCGTTGGTGCGCGTCTAGATAGCAGATATACGTTCCTATCGAGAGCCAATGTTTGACTAATGCTCGATCGTCCTTTCTTTCCTTTTCAGTTGGCGCGCGGCACATCGCTTTCTCCGACTTTCCCCTCTTACTCCCCATACCGATTCGTAGTCCCACCGCTCGCCCAATCATGAACGCATTCAAGACGCTCGCATTATCGTTTCTCGATGATACGCTCCCGAAGGCTATCAGTGATGATATGAACACGCGCAAGTTGGAGATTAAATATGATCGACTGTGGTTCTCGACCAGGAAGTCAAAACAAAGGCTCGTTGGGCTTCCTGGCGACATCGTTATCCATCACTGGGGCGTCGAGGATCTGGGTGCGCAAGAGGACGTTGATTGAGGACGAAGGGACCGTTGTAGGCAGTAATATCATTATTCTAACAGTTACTCTATCATCGTCGCTTGTAAAACCGTTGGCGGAATATCCCACGACTCGGACCAGGAACTAGGGCGAGAGTGAATGGCTTGGCGTGTCAGGTGGATCAAGGTGGAAGGTAACACACTATTATCGCCATTGGGCGATGTTGTCCCTCGCGTTATCATGTCTGGATGATACGCTCCAGCAAGTACATGCTCAGTGAGCCGAATTGGTCCTTGGTGAGCACAATCCGTTGACAGCCATTAGGATTCAGGCGACTATCCGTGCATAAGGGAGAGCGATCGCTGGCTTGATCACTAGCCGCAACAGAAACAGGAGTGCTCATGATGACATCCTCAACCTTCATTTTTTTGTGACTTGAACTTGGATCCCCATTGGCAGTTGGGAAGACTCTGTGCACAAATTATAAACCAGGCTTAGATGTCTCGAGAGGAGCGAGACTGGACACCAGAGGCAGCATTTTTTATGCTATGCTTGCTCGCCTCGTGATCAGTGTGTGTAAAATAGTACTCAGCCAGGAGTGTCTTCTAAAGGGATGCCCTGCCTTCATCCCCATAGTACTATTTTAGTTTTGATCATGGATTGAGTGGGACAACCGTGACGAAACCATCACAATTGTGGTAGCTGGGAAGGTCACCATAGCTTCTAGTTTGATAAGTAGGGAGAGGGGGGAACCTGCTATGGTGCGTTGCGTTTTACCTAGCAATCCTTGATCATTAGAAGCCTCCGAGGATGTCAGCGTACGGTAGCACGGTACTAACCGGTACTGGCTCCCTAATTATTCGTCTGACAAACAACAACCTTTTCATTCACGACTCCAGACAACATATACTACACAGACGGTCTGAATGGCATACATTGTCCAACGCTTGTGTCAACCCAACGTACAACTTCAAGACACAAGATAGCCCATTCTGTCTTCGCCGCGAATTCCACGTAGAGCCCTTCCTCCTTAACGTAAAAACTCCGCTGCTCCACGGGTCTCGTCGCTAATTACGTAGAATACGCCAAGACTGAGGGATTTCGGACTTCCAGACACCTCCGGCGATACGATAAGTCCAATCCCGTAGTTCATACTGAGCTCTGCCTTGAGCAAGTACGAGGCCGTGTCAAAGGTCCCTTCGAGCTGAAAACGAGATCCGGAGGGAATCAGCAGTCAGATAACTCGATGATTGTAGAGAAAATTGAAAGTCCAAGTTGGCCAGCATAAGTAAACTCGGTTTCAAACGCGATAATATCTGCATTGTTGCTTAAGACTGGATGGCTAGCATTGGCGTAGACGTATATGACTTTACCAGTCCCAGTCTTAGAAACCTTGACAGCCGGTTGTTGACCCCGCAGGGTTTTCCCGAGACCTGTATTGCCAAGCTCATCAGCGTGGGCGCAGCTCAAGCTAGGTAGTTCGATGCCTACCAATATCTCTAGACATGTTGGTTACTTTGGGAGTGTAAGGCGGGGAGTGTGGTGCACGATAAGGAACTTTCGCCAGCCCTGCCCCCATATTTATCCTAAGAACGTATTTGTGAGCCAAACAACAAAACGAAACTCGGGCACAATCAATTACATACATATTCATGTGAGGGTGGGGCTCTTTACAGGTGCCCCTATTCAATCTACTCCCCCGCAACCGTTTGAACGTCCGAGGAAGCTACGCCGGGCCCTGTAGATCTCCTACTTACCGTCATCGTAGATGCGTAATTGTGCGTGACAGCGGGGGGAATGAATGCACGATGTGGCATCAAGTAACCCATATCCCCGATTCCTTTTTGAAGTTGTGGTCATGGTAGACACACCACGAAATATTCTCATCGGAATGATACCGAGAAGGAAACTTGCAAGAGACTCTTGTTGTACTAGTACCCCGTACCCAATGTGGATGCAAGAGTCCAAAGTGAATGTGCCGTGCAGTGCTGCGACTGCAATTGACTCCCAGTACGTCCTTTTTGAACAAGATGTCGTTTGTGAGCTCGGATTGGAGCGTCGGAGCGTCGGAGTGCCGGAACGGATCGGGGTCGCGTAGATAAAGTACATACATATACCGTAGCACTTAACGCACAGTATATACACAGATACACAGATACACAGATACACAGACACTGTACGCGGGGACTATGCCGCCCCTGCACTACTCTACAAGTAGCTAGTCATGTAGTTTACTAGCATATACCATACCTTTGGGGCCTAAAGGCCGCACCTAGATAAATAGCTCAGACGTAGAATAGCCATCACCTCAGCTATCGTGCCGTACACGCGAGACTGAGGTGAGCATTCCCGTTTCACAGTACCATACCTTCTATTGACACACCCTGTAGTCTACATTGTCCCTACAGACAATACGCGCGCGTCCGCGGTTTCTCACCTAACTTCCTTATAGTTTTCAACACAAAAATATTCTAAAGAAGCTCTTCGGCACCAAATACGTTGCTTTAATAAAGACACTCACGCAATGTTGCGAGATTATGTCCTGACGGCAACGGGTGTTCCGCGGATGAAAGTGGTGAGAAGTGAGGGATGTCTCGAGCGATGACCGGTGACTGTTGACCTGCCAATGAATGGATGCACGACGCCTTTCATCGAATCATGCTTTCAAGGAGTTGTTTTCACCTTTGGAGCATCACGTTCACGAAGTGATGGACAAATCTAATCTATAAATAGTCATGTAGGTTCGTCCAAACAAAATGTTTTATGCAGCGCGCGCGCGTGCATCCGGACCGCAGCGACTCCTGAGTTTTCCGCGGATGAAAGTGGAGTCAGAAGAGAAAGATGAGTTGAGTAGTGACTTTGTCCCAAGAGGGCCGAAATGTGCTAGAAATTAAACGGTTGTTTGAAATCCCACCATCATCACTTTGTAAGCGTGCCCAAGTCTGTAAGAGCCATCCTTCACTCTATGGGTCAGGCAAGAGTGGTCATAAGTCATAATGCTCGAGCGGTGGAGCTAGTTCCAGTAAATGTAGTTCGAAGCTACCTGGCCAGGCCAGCGAGTTACCGGCCACCCGCCGTGACCCGGCTGTGCCGCCTACCAGCGATGCGATAACCACGTGGGCAATGACTCCGCCCAGCAATTCTCCACCTTCCGCCTACACCCATGGCGCCACAAAGGGCCCATCACCGGAAACTACAGCATACATCAACTTGTTCAAATCGATTGGCCTCACTCAGGCCAAGGCATCGGAAGCGGCAAAAAGCGCCAAGAGCGCTGCGGTGCTCCAGGATCTCATCGAACGCACGCGCTCCTGGGAGGGCGCATAGATGAGAAGCAGGCGGGTCTTGTTGCGGCGCTCGCCGTTCAGGGTACGAAGATCGGCGGGGATAAGCAGGGATATGTCGTCGACGCGATCATCGATGGACGGCTCAAGAGCACGGATCAGGTGAACGGTGCGTGCTCAGCATCCTTACATGGGATAGCGGGTGTCGAATACGTCAGGCTCATGCCAAGGCATACAGCCGCGGTCAAGTTCATCGATGCGCAATCGCTACCCGTGGACGACGCTCAGTTTGATCGCGAATGCGGAGTTGGTCAGTCCTCTATGCACAAACTGGCATGCTCCCCGCTCGCGTGAACTCATCTGAGCTCCTCACCGTGCGCAACCAACCCCAACAGGATTTAGCATCACTCCGGATGCGCTCTCTAATGCCGTTTCCGAATACGTCAATTCGTCCGTTGTCACGGGGTGGGCGAGCATGGGCTCAGCCATCACGGCTCTCAGGAACACCTCCGCGCTGCGCTGGGTAAACCCACTCGAGTTGAAGAATGTCGTCGAGTCTACGCTCGCGGATCGGTTCGGCGCGAAGGAGGCGGCAAAGCCAAAGCCCAAGGCCAAGGTGCGCCTCTCCTCCCCCGCCCGCCCCAGGTCGTGCGCTGGGGCCCCCGTACATACATATCCACCCTTACTGAATGACCGTACCGTGCAAGCAGGAACCCAAGCCGGCAAAGGCTGCGGAGGCAGAAGCATCATCCGCTTCTACGTCTACCGCGTCCAATCCCAGATCAGTGTTCGAGGAGGGCTTCCTCGGCAAGTTACACAAGCCTGGTGAGAATCCGCAGGTCACGCCAGCGCTGCGCGACGCCCACCTCAAGGCAACTGGTGGACTGGTGTATACGCGCTTCCCGCCAGAGCCAAATGGATTCTTGCACATCGGGCACTCCAAGGCCATCTTTATCAACTTTGGGTACGCCGCGCATCATGGTGGGAGGTGCTATCTGAGGTATGATGACACGAACCCCGAAGCAGAGGAGGCGGTATACTTTGAGAGCATACTGGAGATAGTCCGTTGGCTGGGGTTTGAACCGTGGAAGATCACGTACTCGAGTGACTATTTTGACCAGCTGTATGACCTTGCGGTCGAGCTGATCCGGAGAGATAAAGCCTACGTGTGTCATTGTACAGGTGTGTTTCCATTTACATCTTTCGACTTTCTCTCGTTTATGCCATAGCAACAGGGGAGGAGATTCATGCTCATCGGGGTGGAGACGATGGGGGTGCGCGGACCGCATGCGTACACCGTAAACGACCCGTCGATGAGTCTCTCCGAGAGTTTGAGAACATGAAGACTGGAGAATATAAGCCAGGAGAAGCCATCCTCCGCATGAAGCAGGACCTCGATGATCCGAACCCTCAGATGTGGGATTTGATCGCTTATCGCGTTCTCCTCGCGCCGCATCATCGGACAGGAGATAAGTGGAAGGTCTACCCAACGTATGACTTTACACACTGCTTGGTCGACAGCTTTGAGGACATCTCGTACGTCATGCAGGCCCTTTCCTGGTCATCAAATTATCTGAGTGTTGTATACAGCCACTCATTATGCACCGTCGAGTTTATTGCCTCCCGCCAGTCGTATGAATGGCTCTGTGACGCCGTAGATGTCTACAAGCCCCGTCAGTCTGAATATGGTCGTCTTGCCCTTCAGGGCACGATCACCTCAAAACGCAAGCTTCTTGCACTTGTGAAGGAAGGATACGTCCTCGGATGGGATGACCCCAGGTTGTACACTCTCATAGCATTGCGGCGACGCGGCGTCCCCGCAGGTGCAATTATCTCCTTCGTGGGCGGGCTCGGCGTCTCAACTGCTGGCTCCAACATCCAGCTCGCGCGATTTGACCAGGCAGTCCGCTCGTACCTCGAGAACAGCGTTCCGCGATTACTAATGGTTCTCAAGCCGATCAAAGTAACGCTCGAGAATGTACCCGAGGACTATGTTGTTTTTGTGGAGAAGGCACTTCATCCAAAAGTACCATCCCTGGGCACAGCAAGGCTGCCCTTCACGCGCACTGTTTACATCGACCGGGATGACTTCCGTATTGAGGACTCCCCGACTATTTCCGACTCGCACCGGGAAAGACGGTCGGCCTGTTCCAAGCGCCACATCCCATTACCTGTACATCATACAAGACCGATCCGGCAACGGGTGACGTGACGGAGCTCATCTGCCGCCTTGAGGATGGTGCAGACGGGAATGCACCCAAGAAGCCAAAAGCGTTCATCCAGTGGGTGGCCGAGCACGCCGAGAGCGGCAGTCCCGTGCGCGTCGACGAGACGCGCATCTTCCATCGACTGTTCAAGAGCGACAACCCGCTTGCGGCGGAGCCGAACTACAAGGCGGACGTCGACCCGGACAGCCTCGAGACGGTGCGGGGCGCGCTCGTGGAAGTTGGCTTTTGGACGCTCACGAAGCGCGCGCACGGCGAGGCGGTGCGCGAGAGCCGGGAGCGCACGGAGCGCGCGCGAGTGGAGAACGCGACGGAGGCGAGGAGGCGCGCGGATCATCCGGATACGCCGGCGGTGACGAGCGCGCAGTTAGTCGGGAAGGAGTGCGTGCGGTTCCAGGGTCTGCGGGTCGCGTATTTCGCGCTGGATAGTAAGGACGCGCGCGTGGCGTGCCTGGATGAGGCGGGCGACGACGACGAACCCGCTGGGCGAAGGCAGGGAGATTACCTGGTGCTCAACAGGATCGTGAGCTTGAAGGAGGACTCGGGTAAGACGGCGTGAGAGATGGGCCCTCAACCTTTAGTATATAATAAGTACTGTTGGTACTGTACGTTCGTAGAGAATCTTCAAAGTCAACTTGGCTTGTACGTGCCAGTGTGAGAACATCCGAGTTCGTTTTGATGTCATCCAAGGGGTGCTGCGGGGGCTGAACGTATACACGTTAATAAGATGAATGTCTACTGGCCAGCTGGTGCGGTAACTTAACGATACATTCTCGTCTACTTGTTCACGTCGAATATTGAATATGACCGCGGCCGCGGCTGACCAGAAAGCGTGGAAACCTCGGATCTTTGGATCTCGGTGGATAGACAAGTTGCCCCAGCTACCAGCCCAGCACTCATTTCCTCTTCACTTCTGGGCTCAAAGGCTCAAAAACGAGCTACAGGATACTGTAGATGCAGTAGCTCGGCGCAGCCTCAGCCCACGAGCAGCACTCGCGCGCGGGTTTAAGGTGGTGACGTCTAGCGCTCGGACGACGTGAGCGGAAAAAATACGATGGCTCGACTCGATGTGTTAGGATAAAATTTAAAAATAGCCGCCATCATTCAGTTGTGTTTACTGTACTTTTGCCTTTGACTTTGCCTTTGTACAGGACAATTCCCACGCGCTTACCTCAGGACTTAAAATTTGGTACATCCCTTGGGCTTCTCTGAACCCTCTTTGGTTTCCCACCTGCGTTTCTCTTGTCACCTGGCGCTGGACAAGCCTGAGAAAAGATGCGCGGTGCCTCGTTCGGGTTAATGGTTTTGTGTGGCGTCATTGACCCATCAGACTGCTTGACGGTGGCATTCCACGGAGAACTTGGACCCATGTGGAAGAGTGGCTACCATATCTTTGTTCTTCGCGCCGCCTCGCTCACAAAATTTGTTTGACACCCCACCACTATGCCTGTGGCAACAATCAAGGATGGCTCTCTATGTTTTTCATATGAAGATTCTGGGCCATTGAACGGATCGTACACCACGCTCGTGATGGTACATGGAACAGGTTTCCACTCGGGTAAGCCGACTCGTGGGTTCTCGTTTCGACAGCAGGCGACTAACGATACCTGACGGGGTTGTGCGCCGCAATCGTCACTGCGTACGCATGCGCAGGTATCTTCAGCCCGATGATTCCATTCGCAGCGTCGAACCGAGCTCGTCTCATCCTTGTCAATCGACGGGACTACCCGGGCTCGACGCCCATGTCGGGCACGGAGCTCGCTCGGCTGGGCAGCCCCGATTTAGAGACCCGCGCCAGGGCACTCGTTCAGCAAGGCATCGACATTGGTCTCTTTCTCGCGTGGCTAGTCCGCCAAGAGAAGATTCCTCCCGTGAGTATCGACCTGGACGGGAAGCAGCAGGGTGGCATCGTTCTCGTAGCATGGTCGCTCGCGCATACACCCTTGGCGGGGTTCCTTGCACACGCCGCCGCGCTTCCGGCCGAGGATCTCCGGGCTCTCGAGCCCTGCCTCCGGGCATACTGCATCTTCGGTGAGGCTTGGCGCTTCCCAGTTCGTCATCCGCAGCCGCCCTTGATCCGCTCACCCCATCACTCCAGATGCGCCGCACGTCTCGTTCGGGCTTCCGACGCTCAGCAAATATCACCCGCTGGTCGACCCGACGTATCCGATGGAGCAACGCGTCCCGCGCTTCTATTCTTGGGTGTCGACGTACTACACACACTCGGAGATCGCGCGGAAGACGCGCGACCCGCTTCTGCTCGATACGACCCCGCCGCCGTATCCCGCACATGCGTGTGCTCGCCCCGCGACGCTCGACGTGATGGCCCCCGCGTTGCTCGAGGCCGTCTCGTGGCCAGGCCCGATCCAGGGCTCTGAAGCACTGCTCCACGGCATGCCACTCGGCCTCGCGTTCGAACAGACGCGGCGAATGTTGCTGGACAAGGATGCGGGGCGGGTGCTGCCGCGGTGCAAGGTCGTCATTTCGTGGGGCGAGAACACCCTCTGGGAAATGGCCGGCGCCGCGTGGACCGTGGAAAAGCTGTACAGGGAACGCCAAGCGGCTGGCCTAGTCGGGCGCGCGCTCGAGGTCGTGGAGATGCCTGGTGCCAATCACTTTGTGCGTATTTCCTTTTCTTCGTTGATGGTTTCGTAGGGCCAGGGGCTTGTGTTGACAGGAATACGTATAGCCCCATTGGGATATGCCCGAGGCGATGATACGGTTCTTAATGTCTGTCGCGTAGCGGAGGCGGCGGATGTGTTATTATAGCCTTAGGCGTAAGGCGGGGCAGATAGATGCTGTGCTTGTGGATGGACCCGAGGTGAGTTCGGTTGTTAGGTGTTAAGTGTTAGGGTTCAGTTGAACCTCTCCTAACTCATACCCACTTTTTGGACAGCCCATGGTGATAGAGGACAAGATTTGCGGGGCAGGAAAATAGTTATGTGTTATGAGAGGTTCGACTGTAGTAGTTCACATTATTGCGTCACCGTGGTTCTTACCGAGTTCAGCTGGTGCTTTTTCGCAGCAACACCCCGTCGCAGTTACTGTATCCCTTCATCTTCAAGTTGATCCGTTCATTTTTCAGGAATCCTCTTTCTTCCACTGCCGTTCTGAGTGACAGCCCACTCTCGGAACATTCGGCCATGCCTGGGCACAGGCACAGATGAGGTCACGCCTTTGTGGTATGCCGGCGTGGACACACATCGAGAATCAAGGGCTAGGATGAGGAGTTATATCGCCCTCCTTGGAAAATCGTCTCATGGTTATTCTACCATGTCGCCCCACGTAGCTAGCACGAGACAACTTGCTCTGGAGCTCGTTTCCTGGTGTGGGTATGGGGTTAAGGTTTCGGATGGTGATGGTAGCGGGGAACTCCGGGTATGCCCGTGTTCCATTTCAAGACAAGTGACAACAACGAGCTTCGATGCTAGCGACGAAACACAGATGCGGAAGGTCACAAGACTTTGCCAGGATGAGGAGTTATATCGCCCTCTGGTACTTGGAACACCATCTCATGGTTATTCCACCATGTCTCCCCACATAACTAGTACGGGGCAGCTTACTCTGGAGCTCGTTTCCCCTAGTGTTAAAGTGGATGATTCAGCTACCACAGGTGACCCGTGTCCCGCTGTTTCCCCACAGAACTATGACGAGCCTATCGTGACACGGAAGGAGTTGTGGAGCTACTACTGTATGTACTACTCGTTTCCATCCGGCCGTCCCTGACTCACAGCTCGTCACAAGTATATTACAACGGGGATAACGTGCGTTGTCTATTCCGTTTGCTGTTTGAATGGTTATTTGACAAGTCGATGGTATCTAGGGAGTTGGTCCTGTCGGTGTGTCTTCCATGACGTATCGTATTAGGCAGCGGACAATGTATTGACGTCAGCGCATGGAAGGTTACTCCTTGACGCTCTTGCAGTCTCTCGTCACTGCAGCAGGTTATGATCCCGTTCGTGGGCCAGGCTCATCCTGTCTGGATAGTAATGCGTCGGGTAAGTGCGTTCTGCCCTGGGGTGGTGGGACAAAGGCCGTGAGCTCCGTTGTCTTGCTTGCGAACGGGGCCAGTTTTGCTGTGCGTCATCTTCTCGAAACGCCTCTTGAGCCTCCGCACGTTTCTTATCTTATGCTCCAGGTCATGACCATGATCTTTACGACACTCGGCTCCGCAGCTGACTACGGCAGCTTTGGCAGGTGGCTGCTTTTGGTCGTGACCCTGATATGTTGGGCAACTCAGTTTGCGACCATGAGCTTGACATGTAGGTGGCTGCGTCTGGAGTGTCGGTCGAGGTGCACGTTGAATGATCCTGACAAATAGCTGAAAGCCGCTGGGGCATCGCAATGGCCCTTTATATGATTGGGTTTATTTCCTATGGTGCCACACTCGTATTTTACGTAGCTGTTTTCCCGCGGCTGGCTCGCAATACGCAGCATTCACGTGATCTCAGGGAGAGATACGACCGTGGTGAGATATCTGTAGAAGTTTATGAGCGGGAGGAGAGCCTCGAAAAGAACAGGATAAGCAATATCAGTACAGTAGGTGCTTCTTATGGTCTCTAGAACTTGTGGGTGGTGACATGGCCTGACAGATGCACAGCAACATTGGTTATATCGTGACGATGGCTCTCAACTTGTCGCTTCTGCTTCCACTTGAAGGTAATCCAAGAGTTAAGAATTATGTGCTCGTTTTGTGAGATTCTGTGGCATTGGATACAACTGAAGCTCCACTCACACTTGAACCTAAGGACAATGTTTACTGGATCCTCGTCGGGATTTGGTGGTGTTCGTGTTCTCTGACCATCAATCCAAAATGCTCACCGGCGAGCATCTAGTCATATACAGGCAGCCTCGACCAGGTCCAGAACTGCCGAAGGGAGAGAGCTACCTCACGATTGGTTGGAAGCAGGTACCCAATTGTCTACTTTGCTCGGTGCTGCATGTCATACCCGGCTAGATCTGGGCCGCCTTGAAGGAATACAAAAAATTACCTCACACATTCACATACCTATTCGCCTTCTTCCTCCTCGCCGATGTGCGTATCATTTTGCCCATTTATAGTTGTAGTACGAAACTGACGTAATCGGGCGATCTCGACCTCGACAGGGCTTGAATACAACCAGCACACTGGTACTCATTTGCCAGAATGACAAGTTTACCTTCTCGTTCCTGCAAAACACCTATCTCGGCCTTGCTCAGGCGATTACTTCGACCGCCAGTACGCTCGGCTTTTGGTACATACAGCGCTATTGGAAGATCCCCACAAAGAAGATGGTACGGTAACTGCCCCTGCTCTCTGCTCGTGATCAGATTAATATTTATGTGTTTAGTTCGTCGTGACAAACGTCGTGACGGTCCTAATCCCGCTATGGGGTATGGTCGGCCTATGGACACACAAGTTCGGGTGGGTCGAGGCACAGTCCTTCTTTTCTGTTGCGGAGATGACGTGGACATCGTGTATAGATTTCACAACGTGTGGGAGTTCTGGGCGTACAATGTCGTGTTTGGGCTTTTTCAGGCTCCGTATTACGCCTTCTCACAGACGATGATGGCCGAGCTCTCTCCGCCAGGTTTCGACAACATGGTGCGTCCCACCGATCCCTTCTCCACCGTGGGCATGGTAAACGTGGCGAGGCACAGTTCTTCGGTTTATTCGGACTGTCGAATACCGCATCGTCAATGATCGGGCCGAACGTGATCCAAGCGATAATCAACAAGTCGGGTAACAACTGGGATGGCTTCCCGTTCTTGCTTGCGCTCTGCACCTCGGCAAGTCTGGTTATCTGGTTCGCTGTGGACGTGCCGAAAGGGCGGCGCGCTGCCGTGCAGTGGTCTGTCGAACGGCGTGGGACGGGCGCCTGCGCTGCACATTCTGATGTGGTGGATGGGGCGTCCGTGGCGAGCTCCTGAAACTCCGAAAGTTTAGATGCGGTGATGCTTTAGAGATATAAATCTACGAACACAAGTGACTTTACGTTGTTTCTTGGGGAGTTTCCGTGCGTGCTTCTCTCCGCAGTGCACTGCGGATACATGGGACTTCCTTGATTCGGTCCTGGGTCACGCGTTCTTCATCACCTGCTATGAACGAACCAGCAAGCCGGTCACCCGCCGTGGAGTCAGTCATGAGCGCGTGAGCATTGTGCCAATTTTTTTGCTGGTGATACTCGTGTTTGCGAGCGCTGGGAAGTTGCGCCCGCAGAGACAGCTGTGGACTGAGTCAACACTTGGGGTCACCTGCCTCCTCAATGGTAAGAAGTTCGTCAGCCGTGATCCGGATTGAACTAGCCGTGGTGAAGTCCAAATCCGAGGATAAGAGCGGAACTTTCCCTGGAGAGTGGAGGACCGGCCAGGATGAATGCTTTTTAATTTTCAGGCAGAATTGTTGCTTTTGGAAATTGGAATGTGCCGACCATCTGTGCATGAGATATTGTAGAACCTTGGGAAGATGGCGGTCGAGAAGTTAACCCCAAACGGATCATATCAGGTGGTCCTTCACTAGGATGGGTAGTGAGATTGGAGAGAACCTCCCCCACTACAGTAGCACCACCCATGCCCCGGTTTTCATTATCGTTGGCGAGTCAACTAGTCAACGACCGCGCTCTTCGGGCTGCGGACTTTGAGCGCGCAGTGCCAGTGGTTTTCTCGTCTCACTTACTATCTGTTTACTACGTCGTCGGCGATTTCATAGCACACCAGTCTAGTGGATGTCAGCTGTATTGGCTCACTTTCTGAGGGCACTACTTGCGGCGAAATCCTTCCACCAGCCGTAGTACTAGTGAGGGGAAACGTTCCGTTCGCCCCCACCGATAGCGTTCAGGATGACTTTTACTCAGAGTGCCAAAAAAAAAATAGGAAGCCTCATTCAGAGAGAGCTGCTGTGCGGTTGTCGGCGAAGGTGGATATGGAAGAATCGGGGGAGTATTTGTAGCTCGGCGTCTCTGCGACACTTACTGTACGTAGATGACTGAGTTCGTGTAATGTACACTCGAGACCGCTACACCGTGAGAATTCCAGATCCCTCACAAGTTGCGAAAGAAGTATGCCGCTCAAGGACCGCTTCGTTTCGTAGTCTTCTCCAAAAATGGGGAAGGGGTGTCCGGCCTAGTAATGATCCTGACAGCGCTTCACTGCCCTGCGGACACCAAAGTACGTGGTTCAGATCATGGTCGGGTTCCGAAGGTGTGCATAGATTTCGGCAGTGAGAAGGTATGGTAAAGTCGGAGGATCCCGACCCAGGAATCAGCAACGATGAAAATGGGGGAAAATATGAATCTAGTATGAAGGCGTGGAAGGATGAAGTAGCAAAAATGCCGAGTCGGGCATCTTGAGTCTCCACACACGTTCATGTAGGCTGCACTATCGTTGAGACACCAAGGCGTGGGGATACATATACGTGCTAGCTTTGCAAAGAATCTCTTTGGGTCGAACAAATAAAGTCGGAATTTCTAGCGGGATAATTACGCGAATATGCAGGAATAAAACTATGGTTTCTTCGGCATTCCAGGCTTGTGGAGAGAGCTATTTCCTGCAGACGATGGCTGCCAATGAGCTTGACCAAGGAAACTTGGTTGAGTATAGTAGAATAGGAACATACGGGTCGGCCAAGGGTGGAATCTCGCGGTGCAGTCACGTGGGAAGTGACCAGCCCTAGCAATGTGGGTTAGGGTCACATTGACACCTTGCTCGATTGCTTGACCTGACCCGGAGAACCCCGGCCTGGGGACACAGGCGATCTCGCAGACTTGAAGTACTCCTACATCCCAAATACACATCGTTCTAATGAAGCAGATTACGAGCTATAAACAAACGTCCTTGACTTGGTCTCTTCTACGAAGTCCTGAATGTTCTTTTCCATGGAACTTGAACTATAAACAACTTAATATCCGAGCTTCTGCTGTACGTGTACGACTTGTCCCTATCTATAAATCACTCTACGACCATCTTCTCCCAGCGGCCTCTCTGAATCTGACAGTTCATTTCTGTTGTCTCTATGATCAACTCAATTCTGCAGCATGTATTGGAAGCACTGACAGGAGACTTCATCGAGGGCTTATGCCCTTACGGAGTCTCCATCTCAACTGCTGCCATTCAGTATCATCCAGCCAAGCATGTGGCAATGTCGTGTACAGAATTACAAGGGACGTCGTTCTAGAGCTCATCCTTCCTGATAGCACGAAGAGCAATGTCTCTCACGTCCAACTGGTTCTCGATTCAAGTTATAACAAGCTATTTGAATTGTGACCATGCGGGAGTGATGGGACCATTTATCGTATGTGCCATATCCATAGCCCACGAGTCGTTCATAATGAGTCGTCAGGATGCCCACGGTGCCGAAATTGTGCATTGTCGTTCTAGTCGAGTCTGCCACTCTGGTCATCTATTGATGTGTTAAAGATGCAGCTCTGTTACTGCAGAGAAAGGCGGCATAGGCTAAGCCACGTATCTGGACGGGAAAGCTGAGAATCCTGCCGGAAGCCCGAGGAACTTCAATCGTCTTTTGTTCCCCCACTGATCACTTTTTAAATCCGAGATATTGATGATGAAGACACGGTGAAATCATCTAGTCGCATACTTGGCGAGGGGAATATGGCCCTGACTTGGGCTGACTATTACTCCATAATAACGCGACGTACGAGCGTCTGTATCTTCTGCCTTCAGTCGCGGTGGAACTGCTTTCCTATTCGTACTTCGCGTCTCCACGAGTCTGGTCATCTGATAACTGCCGTCGTGCCGAAAGGGCGCCATGACGAGCTGCGAATCTAACAGCTTGGAGCAGCCGTATGCTGGGTAACATAACTATTGGGATACACAAACGTCGAGAAGATCGGCATGAGCACGAGGGTCCGTCATTCCGGTCATCGTCTGAAGAGAAGAACTTAATACCTTCACGCTATACAAAGCTTATGTTGCTGCGCTCTTTTTTGGACACCAAATCTCTGAAACCGTGGTCCAGATACAACGTCCGGACCCCGTGTCGGCCTCACTCTCTGGATCCCAACTGAACTCCAGAGCAATATTGGAAAACAAGGGGCCACGAAGGCAGTCTAGATCTCCAAAGGATGTAAAGCGGGAACGAGAAACAATTTCAAAACTGACTGGGCCGCGGATTAAGCGGAGCCATCCTGAAGTGTGTAGTGAGGCCGATCTGACTCTTTCTTCCTTCTGTCCTTGATCATGTGCTAGGTGACTCATCTCGCTTACCCTCGGTAGCTCCGTATCTGGGCCTCAATTCTCAGTGCTTGTAACTGGGCAGGGTTCGTCCTTGGACTAGTTTTTGTACACACTGACTCTCAACATCGACATTGGCCAGACCATCTAAATCTAATAGAGGCCGGGTCCATGCCCACACCCAAAATCTTGTCACAAGTGATCATCATTGACCACCTCCTATTCTCAGTGTCGAGATGTCTCGTTTTGTGTCACCCCGCGTCCGCGGTGTGCATCAAAAATAGTCCGCATGTGCTAGTGGCTGACGATGGCCGTAGTTCTGTACCCAACTTGTCGTGGAGTGGGTACAAGATCTGTGGGTCGATTCCTGCAAGGTTCCTCTTCGGATGATGTGTCTTTTTGTTTTCCCATTTTGTATGAGAGAGGGTCTCAAGTGACATCGATGCCGCCATGCCGAAGTCGTCCTTCTGAGTGCCTTGACGGTGTACACGAGCGCAAATATAGGACTGCGAAGGAGTATTTGCATTACGAAGCACATAACTCTCATACATATATTGCCCCTATTCTCGAGCTTTAGCTGGTGGTTCTGGTTCTGCGACTCAGCTGCGTTACCCACCATGGCTACAGAGGGCCCCACCCATGAACCGTTGGTCATGGACAACATTGACAAGAAGACCGATGACAGAGTTACATCTGACGTTTCCCTTATCACTCCATCGAGTCATGTCGAACCGATTGTGACCCGGAGGGAGCTGTGGAGTTACTATTGTACGCAACATGGACAATTTGCCCCGTTGTGATTCTAACTCCCCATCCTCAGTGTATTATAACGGCAATACTGTGCGTCCTGTCTTCGTTCTTCCTGTCCGGATAGAATCACTGAGAGCCCACAACATTAAGGGAGTTCCCATATGTAAGACCTGCACAGTACTCTAAGCAGATCGAGGGGTCTCAATTCATCAAAGATTCCACTTTGACCATGTTCCAGGGGTTCGCCACCGCTGCAGGATACGATCCTGTTCGTGGACCCGGTTCATCTTGCCTCGGCTCGCATGCATCGGGGAAGTGCGTTGTGCCCTGGGGAGGTGGGACCAGGGCTGTCAGTTCTGTCGTCCTGCTTGCCAATGGGATAGGTTTTGCAGTATGTCACAGTCTCTGATCGCTTCATTGGCCACTTCTTATGGTCACACGACCATCTTTCTCAGATGATAACAGTCATTCTCATGGTGATCGGCCCTGCATCTGACTATGGCTCGTTCGGTCAGTTGCCACTCCTTGTGGCCTCCCTGATATATTGGGGTTCCATGTTTTCGACCATGAGTCTGACGTGTAGGTCTCCACGTCTGGCTTCGTGCGTTATTTGAAAACTGAATGGCTCGAAATAGCTTCAAGTCGATGGGATGTTGCTATGGGATTGTTTATAGTTGGTCTCATTTCTTGGAGCATCGCGACTGCGTTCTATGCAGGTATTTTCCCGCGACTGGCGCGCAGCACACCGCGCTCGCGTGAACTCAGAGAGAGATATGAGCGAGGCGAGATATCCACAGTCGTGTATTTTCAAAAGGCTGGTCTTGAAAAGAGTAAGATCAGCACTATGAGCATGGTGGGTACCTCAACTTCTTAACGTGTCAACCTTCACGGGGTGATGACATGTCTTGGTAGGCGTCTGGCGGCATCGGCACTCTTATAGTGCCATCTATAAACCTCGTTATCCTGACTACCCTTCAAGGCAATGCCAGAGTCAACAACTATGTCATCCTGTTGTGAGTGTCTATGACACTGAGTACAATTCCCAACATTGACCCATCGATCATTTTGTTTTGAAGCTCGACCGCGTATGGGGTACTGGCTGGTATCTGGTGGTGTGGGTCGTAATTTTTTACTCTTTTTGGTCTGATGATTCTGATTTCACAATGAAATTGGACAGTTATACTCCAGCAACCGCGCCCAGGTCCAAAATTACCGAAGGGAGAATCCTATCTCACAATTGGATGGAAGCAGGTCCGCGGTCGCACTTCTTGCCTCCTCTCTCTCTTACTCTCACATAGATCTGGATCTGCTTGAAGCAGTACAAGAAATTACCAAACACGTTCATATACTTGATCGCGTACTTCCTTCTCGCAGATGTATGTGCTATTGCTATCCTACCATGGCACAGCAACAGAGATGTTTGGGGCTTCTTTCCAGAGCATCAACACAGCCCACACCCTAGTAAAAATTTGCCAGAATCTCAGATTCAAGTTCTCTTTCAAACAGAATGCCTATTTCGACCTCATTCTAGGAGGCGTTTCAACCATTGGACTAGTCACGTATTGGTATATACAACGCTACTGGAAGATAGACGCAAAAAAGATGGCAAGACCGCTACCTCTTATTTCTTTTAAATATATTTGATCATTGATATGGAGGGTTAGTTACTTGCGACAAACGTCATGGCGATCGTGCTCCCTCTCTGGGGAATGATTGGTATCTGGACAGACAAGTTTGGGTCAGTTTCTCATCTACTCATCTCTGGCTCAGGACAAGACTGATATTCACAGATTTCACAATATTTGGGAGTTTTGGGCTTACAATGTGGCGTTTGGATTCTTTCAAGCACCGTACTATTCATTCACGCAAACGGTGATGGCAGAGCTGTCGCCACCTGGGTTCGACTTTATGGTGCGTGCAGCTAACAATTGCACACGACCTCGCTGATATGCGGGAGTGCAGTTCTTCAGTCTATTTGGACTGACAAATCGTGCGTCATCGATCCTCGGGCCGTATGTGATCCAAGCGATCATCAACAAGACGGGCAACACGTGGGATGGGTTCCCATTCTTGTTTGGGATGAGCCTCGTGTCGAGTCTGATCATTTGGTTTTCCGTGGACATTCCTAAGGGCCGACAGGATGCGGAGCGTTGGACGACGGAGCAGCGTAACACAGCGTACGCTATGTATTCGGACACAAGCCACGACCACGAGGTCTCTGAGAAGGGGAGGGCAGACTCGGCAGAGTAAGGCCAGTCAAAGGATGCGAGAATGGAATGCATGCATTCGGACTCATAAATAATGTTCAGTAAGTACAAGGATCCTGCGGGTTGTATGTATGGGTATGTCGCTAGTACTTGAATCATGCATTGACGCTTTGTTCCTTACACCAGCCCATCTCCAGATTTCATGTCGTACTCGCTCTGGTATTCTTAATATATCCGGCCAACGACTCGGGCTGACGATTCGGGCTAAGTCAACAAATATTCGTCGAGAAAAGAACCATGTATGACGTGTGGCATGGGGACGAAGATGATCATCACGGTGGGCATTGATTAGCAGACGGCAACTGACTAAAGGACTGTACAAAATTCCGTTATGCAAGATAAGATCCTAAGACCAGCCCCGCATAGGAAAGGAACGACAACGGAGAATAGAAAGGCGTTGCAAGAGTTTCTACCCCTTCGGCCTTGGCAGTGAACGTAGCATGAAAATATACAAAGCCTGGGCATGCTGTTGGTAAGGAGGCAGTGTGGTCCAGAGACACCGATTTTGCCAGGAACCTGTCATTAGCGCTGGCCACGAGGGTGATTAACCAGAAGGTCGTGACCTAGATAGCGTAAATATGGGTCGGATAGATGGGGTGGATGGGGTAGATGCCCGGGATTCGTCGATATTCATCGCTAAGCACAAACCCTGCAGTAATAGACCCCTGCCATACGCAGCCTGACCTCTTTCATTTACACTCTGTATTCTGTGATAGATTCATGTCGCCCAACAGCTTTGTCATGTACCACAAGCCTAGGCTGCGTTTCTCTGAGGCCAAAAGGGCCGAACACGATCCACATCTGCCAATACAATCTCTAGGACATCGATATTCCTGAGACATTGCTCATGGGTCTGATCCCCTCTCCGTCAAGCAGGAAATACATCCAATACTCATCTACCCACTACCCACCACAACAGAAATGGTGGCGGTAGTTGTACTTGAATGTCATGGCGCGACAGTGCACAGCTTCTTGGTGTGCTTGGTGGTCTTCAAGGACAGGCGCATTACAGCCCGGCTTGCAGTGGTCGTTGTTGGAAGGGCACTCGGCGCGATGCGGAGCAGGGCTTCGCAGCAGTACGCGCGCGTGTGCTGGCGCTGGGGTTTGACGGGATGGCCGGTGCAATGAGGCGCGTGGCGCGTAATGACTGAGGACAGAGAACGTCGGTGGAACAAGTAAATGAAGGGCCTCGATAAGGGGATCGAGAAGTGCATCGTGAAGATTATCGGTGTCAGACAGTTGTCTGGGTTGGAAGGGCGGTTGAAGTCAGAGAATTGGGATAGTTAGTGAGCGGTGTCCCAATGATTTTGTTTTAATTTCAGGGGGATCTTTTGCTCCTTCTGCAGACAAGAGTCTGTGTTTTACTATTAACCATAGTACTATGTGTTGTGCGAAGACAATAGGATTGGAGAAACAAAAGGGAGACGTCGATGGGTACTGTATAGATCGAACATGATATCGCCATAAAAATTTTCATGAGTTGAATAACTTGATAAGTGGGATAAGTGATATATATGTCTTTGTTCCTCTGTCCAATCAACAAATTTTCGAGTCAGCTTCTGGCAGTCATGACAACCCTACTCCCGAGTCTCTCACAACCCCGACACACGCGACACTATGTCAGAATGTCATAGACAGACTCTTCGCACAATCAAGTGCCCACCATTCTGATGAAGGAAACTCAGAGCTCTAGACAGATATCCTTGACCTGGTCCTCCTATCAAGGCGGTTTTAGAATGTTCTGTTCCTTTGCCCCGGAAACTCATAGTAACTAATATCCATGGTGTTAGAGTACACCTTGTTCCTATCTGTACTCTAGGCCTACCTCAGCTTCTTCCGGAATCCTTTCTTAACCAAACAGTGCCATCGCTGTTATCTCTGTGATTAATCAGAGAAATTCAGATTCGTACACTGCAATGTAATGGAAGTGGGGTCCTACGGGACTGCGGAAGCGTCATCAACGGCCTGTGCCATTACAGAGCCTAGATCTCGGCCACTTCCATTCAGTCTTGGTGGCAATGTCATGCACTGAAATTCAAGGACGGCATTACGGAGGTCATCCTTCCTAATACTGTAACATAAAGGGCAAACCCTTGTCTAAATTGTTTCCGATTCAAGATATAACAAGCTAATTATGACCCGGCGGGAGTTATAGGGCCACTTATCGTACGTGTCACATGCATGGACCGTGAGTCGTCGCTAATAGGTAGTCAGGATACCACATTGCCGAAATTGTGATTTTTCTTTTCGATGGAGGGCATGGCATACTGAAAAGTTGGCGCATTTGTAATGTGCATTGGCAGACACCAAGATCCCTGCCACTCTGGCCATCTTGCCTCTCACGAGCGTGCCCACTGTGCGGCAAGATGCACCATGGTTGGGCCGAGCGAATTGGGGCACAGGCTAAGCCACCTGTGGGATTGACTATTGCTAGACCCTTATTTTCTCAACTCTATCTTTCTGGGACCAACAATGGTCAACATCCCATGTCAGCCTCACCATATCCACACTCTAGATAACATTCAACCTTCGAGTAGTATGGGGGTCCGCGAAGGCAGTCCTCGCCTCCCAAGGCAGTAAAAGGAACAAGAAGAATTTGACCGGGCAGCGGACTAACCACAGGCGTTGTGAAGTCTGACGTGCGGCTAGTCAGATCCTTCTTTTCCCCGGTCTTTGTTCTTGTACTGGGCGACTCATCTCGCCAACCTCGGTAGTTCTGCGTTTAAAACTCGACCCCTCATCTGCGGGGCAGTGCTCATCACTTGGCTGGGCCTCGTTCTCGTACCAATCATGACGTTCTCAATATCTATACTGGGAAATCTATTAGAGATCAACCCCACGGTTCACACGTAAGGTTTCGTCATGATAAATATCAGCGAGGCGTCTTTTACTCGGAGTATCTCTCGTTTTCAGTGTCAAGACGTCACCGTTTGTGTCACCCCGTGTCCGCGGTGTTCTTATAAAGTAGCCCACGTGTGCTAGTTGTTGAGGATAACCGTAGTTCTTGGGCTAGCTTTCCATGGGAGAGGCCAAACCTCGGGGATTGAGCTTGAAGGCTTACGTTTCGAGTGAGCTGCTCTTTTTTCTGTGTTTCTGAAAGCAGGTCCCAACGACTTCGATGCTGCCGTCGCTGAAGCATTCCCTCCGAGAAGCCCCGCGGTGCACCAAATTAAATTGTTGAGGAATTATATATATTATGAAGCCCGTAACTCTCGCACTCGTACTGTCTTCTAGTACCATTGAACGTCTTCTGCTGGTTTTGGTCCCGCGACCCTGCCACGTTACCCACCATGGCCACGGACAACCCACCCAGGAACTGCAAATTCTCGAGAAGATGACCGACGATGCAGTCACATCTAGCATCTCACTTGTCACTCCATCGAGTCATAGTGAACCGATTGTGACCCGGAAGGAGCTGTGGAGCTATTATTGTATGCAGTATAGACATTCCCTCCACGGCGATTCTAACAGTTCACTCTCAGTGTATTTTAACGGCAATACCGTGCGTCCCATCTCTTACTCTTCCTGTTCAGATAGAATCATTGAGAGCCCGTCCATGATATTCAGGGAGATGCTTTATGTGAGTACATAGCACCCTGATCTGGATTGACGGCGTGATCACGATGTACCAAAGTTGCCACTTTGACTCTGTTTCAGGGTTTCGCCACGGCTGCAGGATATGATCCTGTCCGTGGATCCGGTTCATCATGCTTGGACTCTCATGCATCTGGCAAGTGCGTTGTGCCCTGGGGAGGTGGAACAAGGGCTGTCAGTTCTGTTGTGCTGCTCGCCAATGGGACAGGTTTTGCAGTACGTCGCATTCTCTAAGCACTTTCTTGGCCACTTATAGCTCATGGTCATGACTATCTATTCAGATGATGGTGGTCATCCTCACAGCGTTCGGCTCAGCAGCTGACTATGGGTCGTTCAGTCGGTGGCCACTTCTTGTGTCCTCTCTGATATATTGGGGTTCCATGTTTTCGACCATGAGTCTGACTTGTAGGTCACCACGTCTGTCTAGACGGCACGTATTCTTCAAATACTGAATGCATCGGAAATAGCTCCAAACCGTTGGGGTGCGGCTATGGGGATATCTATAGTTGCTGTCACTTCTTGTGGCGTTGCCACCGCGTTCTATGCAGCGAATTTCCCTCGACTGGCGCGCAACACACCGCGCTCACGTGAACTCAAAGAGAGATACGAGCGAGGCGAGATATCCGCAGATGTATATATGCAAAAAATAGCTCTCGAGAAGAGTAAGATAAGTACTATAAGTTGGGTATGTAGGGGGACTTGTTAACCATCACGGGTTGATGATATGTTTTGACAGGCGACTTGTGGCATCGGCGCCTTCATAATGCCATCGTTTAATCTCATTCTCCTGACTAAGCTTCAAGGCAATGCTAGAGTCAATAACTATGTTATCGTGCTGTGCGTTTCTATGACACTGATTACCATTTCTAAAATCAGCTCATCAGTCATTTTGTTTTGAAGTTCGGCTGCATATGCGGTACTGGTTGGTATCTGGTGGTGTGAGTCATGGTTTCTTCACTCTGGTCTTGAAGATTCAGAGCTCACAACGAAGTTGGACAGTCATATTCCAACAACCGCGACCGGGACTGAGATTACCCGAGGGAGAATCCTATTTCACAATTGGATGGAAACAGGTCTACATCCAGATCCCTTGCCGTGTGTCTCTCTTACTCCGAAATAGATCTGGATGGCCTTGAAGCAGTGCAAGAAATTACCAAACACGTTCATATACTTGGCCGCGTATTTCCTTCTCGCAGATGTATGTGACGTTACTCTCTTACCCCGACACAGCAACACTGAGATGTTTGGGGCTTCCTTCCAGAGCATAAACACAACTCTAATCCTGGTAAAAATTTGCCAGAATCTTAGGTTCAATTTCTCTTTCAAACAGAATGCCTATTTCAACATCGTGCAAGGGGGCGTTGCGACTATTGGCCTAATCACGTATTGGTATATACAACGCTACTGGAAAATAGACGCAAAGAAGATGGCAAGACTGCCACTTCTCATCATGTGTTGGTTACTGACATAGAGGATCAGTTCGTTGTTACGAACGTTATGGCCGCCCTGCTCCCTCTTTGGGGAATGATTGGTATTTGGACGGACAGAATGGGGTTAGTTTCCTATCTACTCCTCCCGGGCTCAGGATATGACCGGTGCCCCCATCGACAGATATCGCAATATTTGGGAGTTTTGGGCTTACAACGTGGCGTTTGGACTTTTCCAAGCACCGTACTGGTCATTCTCGCAAACGATAATGGCCGAGCTGTCGCCGCCCGGGTTTGACTTCATGGTACGCGCCAGCGTGCAGCTAACAATTGCACGTGAACATGGCTGATGTGTATGTGGAACTTTGCAGTTCTTCAGCCTATTTGGACTGGTAAATCAGGTGTCGTCGATTGTGGGGCCGAACGTGATCCAGGGGATCATCAACAAGACGGGGAACACGTGGGATGGGTTCGCATTTCTGTTTGCGATAAGCCTTGTGTCGAGTCTGGTCATCTGGTTTGGCGTGGACGTTCCCAAGGGCCGACAGGATGCGGGGCGTTGGGCGGCGGAGCAACGTGACACAGCGTATGCTATGTATTCTGACAGAAACTGCGAGGTCTTTGAGGAGAAGGGGAGGGAATCATAGGGCCACTCAATGGACCCGTACCCCCCGGAATGGTGAACCATTCGTTCTCGTAGATGAGATGCATCATTCTTCATGTTCAGTACCTACCAGGATTGCGCAAGGGGCAGTGGGTGCATATGTCACCATATTGATATATATATATCACTCGAGCAGTTATGCATATGCGCAAACCGATGCTGTGTACGATAAGCTTGCTGGCCAGGCCAGGGCCATCTCCAGGTTTCTCTCTATATAAGCTGGGAATCCCGGTCAGGGAAGTGCTTTAGCGAATTGATCAACCTCTGCAGGAAACAAACGTCGTGTGAAACAAGTTTATTCTGATGCCATGGAGTGTGGCGCGGCGCAAGAGTCTGAATTCATTATCAAACGGCTGTTTGGCTACCGTATCCCGAGATCCGCGCATTTCCGCTTTGCACTCACACCATTCCTTCTCGTACGAGGATTTCGTAAAGGGCATGGGTACATGCCATGTTACCACTTGAGAAATTATGCGGTATACATACACGATACACGACAGCTACCATAACTTCATAACGTAAGCCAAGATAAATACAACAAGAAAAGGTCGAGCGACAAACACCCGTGTCTGTGAAACGCGACCTCCTCAACTCACGCGAAAGCGACCCTTCGCCGCTTCCGCGCCTTACCCTCGCCGTCCGTCATCGTCTTCTCGTCTCCCGTCTCCGCACCACCACCGCGCACGCGGGAGCGGCTCCGCGACCGCCGCACAACGATCTCCACAGAGTCCATCTTTGCCACCGACGGAGGTTTGCGCCCGCCCGGCCCGGGCGACGAGGGCGGTGACGCCGCCTTGCCAGGAGATGACGCTGCGCTCCGTGGTTTGACGAACGAGCGCCGCCTGCGCCGAGTGGTGGGAGTAGTGACCGCGGGTGCGCTTACACTACCCGCCTTGCTGCTCTCGCCATCGCTCTCCGGCTCGCCTGGTACCAGCACGTGCACGCGCGCCGGCGTCGATGTCGCGGCAGGCGCCGCTACCTTGGGTTTTGCACGCGCCTTGCCCTTTCCCTTGCCTTTCTGGCCCAGGGCACGAACCCCATGTGCAATCTCCGCGATGCCCGTGTCCTCCGTACCCTCGGAGCCGCCATCATCGACATCAATATCGACTTTGCCAGGTGGTGGACGTGCACGCTTGGCGCGGCCACTCGTGCTAGCGCTTGTGCTTGGGAGACTTGCGCGGATGTTGTGGCAGTTCAGCTGGAAGCACGAGGCCAGCTTGTCATCCGCATGTGTCGAATCCGCGCGGAACCGCGCCCGCTTGATGTCTGTCTGTGATACATCGCCGCATATGAGCATGTGCGCACTGTGGTTTGCATGCCGGAGGAGAGGGGAGCGAGAAGGCCGGGTAACTCACCGTGTGCATGCCCTCGTAGCACCATCCGTCCGGCGGGCCGAGGTCGCCCTCACCGTCAACCCTCTTGCTGCAGCATCCCCAGAATGTCTCGTACTCACAGTCACCGCGCGCGCGGCCGACCCACTCAACTTCCGTGCTGTCGTCGTCGTGCGGTACGCGGCAGGACCGGTCGTCGTTCTCGACTTCGGTGTAGTCGGCGTGGCACCGGACGCAGTGGAGAAGCGGGGGCGGTGTGAGTGTCGCGAAAAAGGAGGCAAGGGCGAGGAGCGTGTCCGGTGGTGCCACTGGGATGTGGGTGAGCACGTACGCGTGCAGGGTCTTTGGGGGAATCGTGGTGACGAGGGAGTACAGGGCTTCGGGAGTCGGTGGCACCGCTGGTTTTGAGGTTTCAGCGCTGGGAGCACCAGGAGCGGTCATCGTGGTGGTGGTATATGCAGCTGAGCCGAGCCCGTTGAACGCCGCTTCGGAAGGAGAAGGCGTGCGAAGCTGCTGAGGTTCTGAGTCAACGGCCATCGCGTCCGACTGAAGATTTGATACTTTCGCAGCTGGCTGCTGCTTGCGGGAGAAAAATCCGAACATCGCGTTGTGCGATTGTGGAGGATGAAGAAAGAGATAAGACCAAGGATGGAGGGGAGAGCCACTGGAGAGCCTGTTTAAGGAAGCATTCAATCGAATTACGTCATCAGACTCAACCGGCTTGTGCACCGCACGCATGCATCAACGCATGCTCAACGCGAGGCATACCAGCACGCCTTGTCCATGCACGCTCCCTGTTTCAAGTTTCAGCGTATCAGCCCAGCCATAACTGTTCAAGTGAAAACACTGTCATATACCTCTTCCATACAGTAACTCTACGAACCCCTCCCAACAGAATACACCTTGATAGAATGTCCATCGTTTTCGTCCATCAGATCCTGAGAGATGTCGGAAATAAATATAGGACATTGCCACATTTCAGTAATTGAGACATACCCGTATGATTGCAATCCATTCGTCGTCCATGACCAGGTTACCTTTGACCCCTGGTGTCTCGAGCTCGTAGTACGGGAGATTCGACTGAAAATCATGCAGGAAACATCCCCCAGCTTGGATTGTACTAGGACCAGTCACAAGCCTTGGAACCTCCTCATTCTTTCTATTTTGCCAGGGTGTGCGGTCTATGTGGCAAAGGCGTTCGAGATTAAAATCCAGGGTATGCAGTCTCAGTTCTCCTTGGACCTTCACAGAAATCATGCACCGCATCCCAGAAAGCACCGGGTATGACCGATTACTAGAAGCGTTGATCCACCGCGTCATCTTTGGACCCCAGTCGTCCCAAGGCACGACGATAGGTGCTCTCAGAGAAGTGCGGTGGGCACGGCGACGCAGCCAGCTTGATACGAAGTTGCCGACTTTGTCGTTTCCATTGCTCTTCTCAGGGGGGTGCGCCGTGACTGCTCTGACCAGGGCGCGAAGGGTGCTTGGAATGGCATAGAAAAACCATTTGTATTCCAAGGAATTCTTCCCACTGGGTTTAATGGTCACGCCGAACGACAAGACCGAGTCCGAAGGCGAGCTCCTGAACGGGTATTTCGAAAGGCGCCTCAAAGTGGATGTACGGCCAGTGGCTGAGTATGTCCTTTTCAAACACTCGACACTGGTTTGGGTATTCGGGTGGAGAGCTGGAAGGTTGAGCATGCAGAGCGTGCAAAAAGTCCAAGCATTTCCCTCCTTCGTGAACCTACACAACTCCAGTGCCCAGTCGCGTTCATGCCCTAATACCAAGGTGTCCCCTGATATGGATGCCAGGACTGGGAAGAATGTGTTTCTGCTGACGCGGCGGCGCTGCAATACAAGTGAAAAATACGTCAAAGGAGCTAGCCTAGTCAAAGGAACGGTGCCTACGCATATGACATTGCCTCCAACCCAGTCGACAAGATATAGTGTTTGATAGCCGTGGAAGAGGAATCCATGGGCAAGGAGCACGACAAGGTAGTCACCCATAATTTCTATTTGGGTTTCGAAGAACTTGTCGTACTTTCCTTCGAACTCCAGCCCGATCACTGGGATAGTAGCGGATTCATGACGTGTTCCCTTCGTGAAGTGCATGGGGCGAATTTCTAGTCTTTCTGGAAATGTCTTTCGACTGAAGACGCATGTAAGAATTGTAGTATGCGTGTCCAATAAAGAAAAGACCTCACGATAGAAGCAAGACTGCTACCAAATCCTGATCAACATCCAGCGCCCATTTCCATATGCGAACATTGGCCTCAAGGCGCACATCCGTCCACCGTGGAATTGACGGGGTTCCATGGAGGCCACGCTGGAGGGAAAGATCAAGATAGGACCACCCAGGCCTTCTGTGCTCCTGGATGAGATATCCAGACCGTAATAAGAATCCGTTGAAGAATCCGCTGAAGCTCTGATATGGCCTAAACATCTCTACTTTCCTCCTAATACGGAGCTTGAGCCAGGCCTTCTCCCACTCCCGCAGATCCTGAAGAAAATCCGAGATGGAGAGGGTCGGAGGAGAGAGGTCCTCTATATAGCCCTTCATGATCAATATTCTGTGTCGCAATAATCCAGATTGCTCTATGATAGCGCATACTCGCCGACAGGAACGTTGGCAGGCAATGAGGCTATGGGGGGGTAGGAAAGTCATGATACAGGCGAGAAGTTCGTCAGGGAGACAAAGAAGTTGTGTGCCCATGGTGTGAGTGAGAGTGGCTTGAATGTGAGTAGCGCGCATTTAGTATGTTTGAATTGTCCCAGAGCTTTGTAGAGATGACTGTGTTTCTGAGCCGGTATATAAGCACACCGGGGGTGAGCCCACGCACGAGACGGGTCAATGACGCAGTTGTACAGCTTGTGGTGCCCAAGCTCGCATGCGAAGGGGTGCAATATACACATAAGCTTTTCGTGGAGTGAGACATTGTGGCCTTGCGCCAATTTAAACTAGGCACTGGCGGATCAACTTTGTTGGTGACCCACCCATATCTGGCTCTTTCCTTGGATTGCCGTCCAGGTACTTTATTAAGCTCAGTTGTTCTTACTGCAGTCGCCAGCAAGGTCACAGCGTAGGTGAAACGAAGGCCCGCACGTACTATATAGTCCAACCTAAGTAGGCAGCTCTCATTGTCTCTGACTAGGTTCAGTATCACACCCAGCACAAGACAGGAGGAACCCTAGAAATTGTCAATAACGCACGTGCCACCTGAAAGTGAGACCCACCTGAGACAATACCCTCGATGTTGAGATCAGGGTCGCCACAGCGGACTAGGTACTTCGCGTCGATCACCAACTAAAAAGGGCAACTGCGCCGGTAGTCCACTAGAATGGCCCAATTATATTAGCAGTAAAGCGTGATCATGCCAGCTCAGCTCCATGATCTTCTTGTGCGAGGGAGAAATATATGTTTTTCAGGAATGAGGCAATGAATCTGCCCTCGCTCCACCAAACACCGCTGTTCACTAAGGCACGATAGATGGTAGACCCACATAAATGTCACGTCACCTGGCCGGGTGAAGAATCAGAGGAGAATGCGACTGGGTACAGTCAAAATGTTCCAAATCAACCTGAGAGAATGGTACAGGCCCGGGAGATGGATATACAGCTGCAGACAATCATTTCTCCTTTAGATGGCTCTGACCTAATGGGGCCCATGACAAGGCGCCGAGAGTGTCTCAGTTCAGATGAGGCCTGCACGCGGCGACTGGAGCGTCGGAGCGCCCCCGCCGCCCCCCGCCAAGGCTCGCCAGTGCACCACTTACAATAAATTTACACCATGCCTACTGTTTCTTCTGACATCCCAACACATGGAAACTACCACAACTACCATGGGTATGCGTCCATCAGTTTACCCTGAGCAAAGTGTAATGCTATTTCAAGATATCGTTATCACCACCCAGGTGCACACGACTCGCGCCTTGCGCTCCTACCCCGCGAACTCTTCGCCAATGCATGCGTGCTTGATGTGGGTTGCAACGAAGGTTGGGTGTCTTGCGAGATAGGCGCGTCTTGCACCTTTCTTCCTAGCTGCACTTCTGACTCTGAACCGCCCCACCACCTAGCGCAGTCGTGGGGCGCCCGACGCGTCGTTGGCGTTGACATCGATGATACGCTCGTGCGCATGGCCTGGCGGCGCAGGCGCACTCTCTGGAGTCATCAAGCGCCCTCCTCAGAGATGTCCTTTCAAAGCAAATTCCACCCCAAGCGTAAACGCGTGCCCCATCCACTCGCCCCACCTGAACCCAATCATTTTCCTGCGTCCTGCCAGCACATGTTTGGTCCTCTTCCGATCCCTCCCACGGATACAATCGACCTTAGCGCTTCTGAAAATACATTTCCGCATAACATCTCCTTCCGCCGCGCTGACTGGGTGAATGAGTGCATCCCTGAAGATCAGACAGGCTACGACGTCATCATTGCGTGAGGTTCCCCGCCACTGTCTGCGCACTAAGTGGGCTTGACAACAAACAAAACTGATTGAGAGTCTTTTTTTTTAGTTTTTCGGTATCCAAGTGGATTCATTTGAATGGTGGCGATGTCGGCCTGAGGCGCTTTTTCGGGCGCGCCTATGCGACTTTGGTACCCGGTGGTGCGTTTGTCCTTGAAGCACAACCACGCGAGTCATACATCAAGGCCCGCAAGCTTCATCCGGTGCGCAACTTTGCCTTCCTATGTGATTGGTTCATCTCATGCGTTTCCCCAAATTGCAGACTTTGCAAGAGAACGCACAGGCCTTGCAGATACAGCCCGAAGGTTTGAAGCAGTTCTATGTTCCATCGGGTTCGAGCCTGCGCAGAGGCTTGGTGAGCCTGGCGAAGGCCGTGAGTTTCTATATCTGTGGGCTAATCGCCATACCAGATTGATGAGCGGTTTTCAGGCTTCCGTCGCCCAGTCGACCTATATGTTAAGCATGCTTGATGTTTTGGGCGCAGGTAATTCATTTTCTTCTACAGCACCCATTAGATTTTCTACAAATATTATATTATTCAATTCCAGGATTACCTGTCTATTTAAGATGGAAACGTGCTGTACATGGTGGCTGTCGTAAATCCTACACCATTTCCTCTAGTACCGCCGTGTCACTCTATGCTTGTGCGTCTATGCACGCAATATGTGACCAAGACAAAATACCAAGAACCTCGACTAGGTATTGTATACGCCAGCGCATCGTCGATCACGTGGTCCGATACCAACGACCATCCGTTCTTCCGACGGATTGCTCCGGGTCAGGGACACTTTGACGCTGTACCGGTTGGCTTCGAGGACATACCGTTCAGGTTTTAGTCAAATGGCTCAGAAGATGACAAAATTCATACTTTCCTTTACAACGTCCTCCGCAAAGCTAGTCGTCTCTGAAGAAACATATGTACATACTTGGGCGCTACAACGGCGTGTGCTCGTGTTGCGGTCGTGTGGATTGCCCAGGCCTCGGAGTACCTCAGCTGCGATCCGCGGCCACAGAATTAGTTCTCATGCTCGGTCGAGGGGCAGCCAGGCGAAGGACATCCACTTTGCATTAGGGCACGTACCCGGGGGAGGAGAGGTAGCCTAGACGAAAATCACGACGGTTTTCTGAACGTAGGTCACGTCCTGCTGCGAGTCATATCATTCATGCCGCCGAGGCGAGATGACTGTGGGAGAGGTCACCTCGAGTCAGTATTGTGCCAGTGATGACTTGCGTTGTTAGTCATTGGTCCATTGTTGTGACTAGTCACTAACCAGTTACTGACCGTGAAAATGACTTGACGTTTTTCCAAATTTGGGACGGTTAGTCATCAATCCTTGAAGGAAGACCTTACCCCGCGCTCGGAACACGCCAGTCCGTGCTAACCAGGAGCGTGCGCACGTCTCCTCTTTCCTCTTCCTCCTTCATCTCCCACACCCCCACACCCTCACTGCTCTCAAATAGGGAATGGCACGGGTACACCCACGGGTGTCTGAACCCTGACCCTAACCCGCCATTACACTCAAGCACGTGTATGGGTTCACTGCGGGTTACCCAGGGTATCCCCCTTGCAACATCCAACCAGGCTGGCACTTGCCCGCGCATACCTGCCTGCTCGCACATTCACATTCCTGCCCGTGCGCCTACACCTACACCTGCCTGCGTCCGCCCGCCTGCCCATGCTTGCCTTGCCCGCCCATGCTTGTAAGGTATGCCCCAGATCCATGCCCGGATCCTCATCGCCACACTAACCTCGTGTTCACCGCCCCTTCTCACCTCTTGTCCACCGCCACACTTGCCTCCTACATCTCCCCCTCAACTACTGATGCAATATACTGCCTGTGCCCGTCTGTCCACACTTGCCCACCCGTATCCGCCTGCCTGCGCCTGCCCGTGCGCACCTGCACCTGCCTGCATGCGCCCGCCTGCCCATGCTTGCCCGCCCGTCTCTACCTCCCTGCGCCTGCCCATGCGCACCTGCCTGTCCACGCTTTCCCACCCATGCCCGCCTGCCCACCTGCACCTGCCTGCGCCTGCGCACACTTGCCCCCTCGTGCCCGTCTGCCAGCACCTGCCTGCGCCCACCCGACTGTTGAAATTTACGAGGGTACAGCACGCGGTACAGTCGATCCACCGATGGGCAGCCGCACGACCCCTACCTCATTTACCTCTTTCTTTACTTCCGCGCGCCGTTACTATTAACTAAATGGAATGTCAGTAGTATAAAAAGGCCTCAGAAAGGCCCCATAAAATCTACAACCTGCCAACGCTCGCCTGTTCCCGCCTGCCTGCACCTGCCCGCGCGCACCTGCACCTGCCTGCCTGCACCCGCAAGGTTACCTGGTTACCTCAAGGGTACCCGGGTACGTAAGTGCCTCCGCATCTCAGTCATCCGCAACCGTAAGTTCCTCGGCGCCTGTTCATACAGGATAAGCATGAGGAGGAACCGTTCGTACTTTCCCTTGATGATTGATGCATACTTGACCGAGGTTATGGAGGATATCCTGACCCGGGCAGACTCTGTATTCACGTTATTATATTCTAATCTCATACTCCAGACTTAAAAGGCATGCGTATCTGTTGCGTGTTGGCGGCCACGACGTCGTAATGGAGAGCTAAAAGCTCCGCAGGACTTGTGACCCTGCTACCTGTTCTCGATAAACTATATGTCTCAGTGATGCCGACAACATGGAAAAATTGAAATCTTCTTGAGTGAGGACAACGTCCTTTTTTTATTTTAATTTCAAGAGAAGCGTATTCAAGCCGTAAAAAAGGGGGGGACATCTTCACAGCGAGACAGAACCTAATGTTGTGACAGGCCAAGCACAACTACGACGGTTATTCTCCAAGTGCTCCGGGTCCTGAGGAGCCTCGCCCTAGTCGTCTGAACTGGCTACCGTTCGACCGTCATGAGGTTGAGAGGTTATATACTATGTTCGGTACACTAGCAGCGATACTAAATAAATGGATCATAGAACGTAACGATACAAGATTGGTGAGGGCGCGGAGAAGAACAGCATGAAGAGAGTCCTATAGTAAGAAATCCGATCGCTTTGGTCAAGTACAGTGAAAAATAAGTTATATACTTGAGAGCACATCCTCCCTTCGACTACGGAAGAAAGTATCACGCGGGACGATGGATAACCCAAATGTCTCTAAAAAAAGCAACATTGTCTACTCATTTTCAGGGAGATTATATAAACAGATGAATATTAACGGTGTGGCACGAGGAAGGTCAACTAGCTTTGGCCACTGGCATCCTGGTGGCCCTCGCGTCGCGAAGTGTTCGTGGCAATGTCAAAAGCCGATAGCGCTGACTTGGGTCGCTGACCGAAGAATTCCATCGACGTAGGTCTGCTCTGGTCACGAGTATCGTCTTGCATACCGGCCGTTCCAATACTTACAGCCGCAGATTGGCTCAAGACTGTGGCAACCTGCGGAGACATGGAGAAGCGGGCATCGGTTGAGAACGAGGATGGGGTCCCTGGTGAGTGAGGGATGTAATCAGTTCGCATTATAGTGGAGTCTTTGGATGTAGAGAGCACTGCTGGAATCGCACTGCTGCTAGGAGCAGGCATGAGGATATGGGTTCCGCCAGTACTGGGGATTGGGTGAGGGAAGGGAATGGCCGTGCCCGAGATGGTAGAGATGTTGGCGCCACTTTGGCTTGCGTCGGCGGCGGCGGCGGCTACACTCAGTGATGCAGCAAGAAGACTTTGGCCTTGGAGAGGAGAAAGGAGAGACGGGGGAGAGACGGGGGTAAAGAAGGGCGATGTGTCAGATACGTCATGTAGAGAAGAGATCGTAAGAGGTTGGGCAGTCTTTCCCGCCGGGACTGGCACGTGAACCGTCAAGTCTGGACGATGCTCGACAACATCACAGGGTAGCGAGAGGAGATTGTTATCATCATCCGTGGTGAGGTCAGAATATGCTATTGGGGCAGCATCGGTGCCCTGATGTAAAGCAATGTAAAGATGTCGGATCTCCTTCAGGATCAAGATCGGAGTGCTCCCGCCGCCATGCCTCCGCGCTTCCTCAACGATTTCGTTCCATAGAGCACAGAAGTCGTGTCGCAATCCAGGAAGAGTACTGTGTATGTCAATATGGGAAAACTCCCGGAGGAGGTCCGGGTCGCCAGACGGAGCATCGGAGTGAAGGAGACGGCGAGTGAAGTGGATGAGGATGGCAAGTAATGCGCTGTCGCCATGGGCAAGGTTTTCTCGAAGAACGCGCTCCGGTATGTCGAATTCGTCTTTGACAAGGGTGATCCAACTGTCATCGCGTTCACGTACGCGAGAAACGATGCGGGCAACTATCCTTCGCAGAGACGAAGAAAGTTGTGTGAAGTCGTTACACCAGCGTCTCAGAGAAAGTCCCACTTCAACGGATTGCAGCGCTTCGCTCCAGCGCCCGTTCAGGATCCCATTGAAGACCCCTGAAACTCCATCTAAACCCAGCGCCTCACGGGTGGCATTGAGGCAGATGACTAGTCGATGGCTTCCGACTGATTCGGAGAACGAATCAGATGAGAAAGCACGGTCCAAGAATCCAATCAACGCCTGGCTAATTTTAATCCGAAACCCAACGGAGAGATGGTTTGCCAGATCTTCAACCAGTTTCGAGCCGACGAATCCAGGGATGGCCACAAAGAACTTTTCTAGTGCGTCGTCTCCATCCAGACGGTCGAATGTCCACTCGAGGACACCAGCGTCAATCTCAGATGAGGGTTTTGAAGCAGTTGCTTTAGTTGCCTTCAATTTACCTTCTAAGAACCCTTCGCGGTATCGGTCGCTCAGGTGGTGATAGTACCTCCTAGTACCACTGCAAAGGCCACGAAGGGGGTTTATGTAGGAGGAAACTTGAACCACGGCATATAATGTGCTGAGATAAACGCGTAAAATCAAGGGAGAAAATGGGGTGTAGAACAGGATATCCGGTTTGAAGATTGCTTCCACCGTAACAACAGCATAGACAGTTTGGGAACAGAAGACGAAGCAAACCACAGCACCGAAGACAGTATGACAGGTATTGAAGAGATAAATGAGGACAGCGGCGATGAAGAGGAGGAGGGAGCAGTGTAGATAGAAAGTCAATCGACCGCGTCCCCAGACAGCATACCCCCATGCGCTCTGAGTATTATTGGCGAAGATTGCACGAGCTCGCGCTCGCTTTTCCGGGCTGAGTTCTGATTGCTGAGTAGCCCTGATGTATCGATGAGCCCACTCCTGTCCCAACGTCGCAATGACAGCACCCGTAAGGGCAAAGGACATGCTCAAGAATCCGAGTGCGTTTACCCAGATGGCATAGTTTGGTGGAGAGAACGCAGGCGGTTGAGCCAAAGTGAGTGGGATGGATGAACTAGACGTGTTCTGGTTGCCGAGCAGCTTATAGATGTTTGCGAGGTAGAACGCCGACGTTTGCTGTGGGTCCGGTCTCAGGTCTTGGATTGACACCGTAAGGGACGTAACAACTGTGGCAGAGAATAAGCCGGCCTATATATTCCAGTTGATATATACAATCGCACGTAAGCTGACATTGGGGCTCACAAAAATTAGGGTGGCATCTGCATCTTTTTGATAGCATTCGGCCATCTTATTGTCTTCTTCCTGTGCAATCTGGGTGTACATGGAGAAGAGCGGCCATGAGCTGTCGCCATAGTCGAACTCTCCTGAGGATTGATTCTGTGTTGGCTCAGCCTGTGGGTGGTCGCGTCCGGGGCGACTGACATCTAATATGGTAAATTTTAGCGAATCTGGGGGTTAAGGCCGAGAAGCGGGTAAGATACCTGTATCACTCCCCTTCTCGAGATCTGCTGATTGGCTTGTAGCTCGGGACATAGAAACAAATGTTGCGGCGGTGGAGGGTATACACGATTTGGGGGGTCGGAGTCTCGAGAGTATAATAAGAAGTCTGTAGCCTGATACACACGGAAAACACGAGGGTGATAACGGTGACATTTGCCTCGCCCTCACCACGAGTACATTAGTCGATTACCGTCCAAGTTGCCCAAACCAGTTTAGTTGATAGCGTGAAATCTCCTCGGCTTCGATTGTCTCTGATTCAACCGATCACGAATTACAAGCCAGTTATCTGCTTACCAACGCTGGCATCCAGCGCACACGATCATGGAACCCTTTCAGCCCACGCTGGTCGTACCTTCTTTTGCCTCGGGATCTCTTGATCATCTATTCCCGGTTATATCTCAGCTAACGTCTTCCATGCACTGGTAATTCCCCGAGCTAGGATAATTCAATGTTCCGTCCAAATTGTGATTCTCAGTGGGTGTCCAGTTAGTTCACTGACCTTCTTAGACAGCCTATATCGCTTCGAAGAACTTGGTGACGCCATCGCATCTGATTTTTTTGTTCTGTTGGGACTTGGTAGTGATCAGTGAGCGATGTACCAGACTTGATGCAAAGATCCTAGCAACAGTCCGGGTGACTGAGGTCTCAAACCTAACAGGCGGGGCCTACCAGTGCACCACTGCGGCAATGTTCCTGCGATCTCCAGGGCACCCGGCTTCGGGACACTCAAATGGTTCCCGGCTGAGCCATACCAAAAAGGACGTCTGAATGACACGGGGCCCAAGTGCGACAGGACTACAAATCATACGCTGGCAGAGTTGTATTGCCCCGTCGACAATGCTCGTCATACGAGCGCACTGTCATCTGAGTGCGCATACGGTTCAGTAATTACATGTCCCGGGTAATTCTAGTGCTACAATACCTGGGCAGAGTTTCTGTCGAGAGATCACTCAGCTCACGGATGCTAATGCTCTTCGTAGCAGTGCTGTGTTGATAAAAAACCGAGATTTTTATGACGTGTGATGTGCCACATAGATTCAATAGACTGGAAGTGTGTGGTATACGTTGATGTGTTGAGAGGCGTCGAAGTAAGGAATACATTTTCATGATCGCCCGCTCAACTAGTCGCCGCACGTGATGGATGGGCCGACTGAAACGGATGAGACGGGCCGCCACCGGTGACCCGGACCGTGCGTGCACGAGGTCTTCTGAGATTATAGCTTCAACCTTGAACTGAATCACGGCAACGGGCGTTTGACAGTGATCAATGAGACCACGTCTTAGATGCAATACACTACAACACTTGCGCTCGGGATACGCGTCGCAATTGCGCTGGCCACCTCCACATTTTTCCAGCCAGATGAGTACTTCCAGGCTTTGGAACCTGCGCACTTTCTTGTCTTTGGATACGGCGATTTGACATGGGAATGGACATCAACGCCACCTATACGCAGTATCTTGTATCCCGCGTTGAACATCCCGATCTATTGGCTACTTAAAATCCTCAGCCTAGACGGAACTTCTCTTCTGGTGCGTTCGTTAGGAACTTTTCTTGATTACCACAACAATTTACCCACGGGACGAAGATCACTGCGCCGAAGGTTCTGCATGGCCTGATAGCTGCTGGGACTGATATATGGGCTCGGGAGCTTTCACGTAAGGTTCTTGGGCAGAGATATGTACCTGCGACAGTAAGGGTGCCAATTCTCTCCTCTTCGTAATTGATATGGAATGTTCGCCAGTTCTTTCTTTCCTTGACATCCTTCTTTCATGCCCTATCCCTGTCTCGCTCAATGTCCAACTCCTTGGAAACGACACTCACTACTATTGCGTTATGCTACTACCCATGGGGTTTTTCGGTTCTTCCCTCAAGGTACGCCGGATATACTATCCCTCAGTTTTAGGAAGACATTTGATCCACGTAGATCACAGCTCCGAAAATTCTTGCTTTTCGTTGCCCTGGCCTGCTTGATCCGCGTCACTAGCGCTATTACTTGGGCGTTTCTCTTTGCATGCCTTTTGTGGCAACTCCGCCAGAATCCTGCCTTGCTGCGCGCTTTCATCACAGATGCCATTTCCACAGTGTATGTTTATGAGCGTCTATTCCACACCCTATTCACGTATGTCTTGTTGTAGGTGTGTGGCGTGTTGCATACTCTTCGCACTCGACAGTGCGTACAACGGCACGCCGACACTCACCGCGCTCACCTTCCTCCGTGTCAACGCTTCGTCCGTCTCACTCTTCTATGGCTCCGCATCTTGGCATTATTATCTCACTCAGGCCCTCCCGCTGCTAGCAGGGCCCGCTCTGCCATTCGCCCTGCACGGTGCCTACATTGCTTTTACTCAAGGACCGCCACACCTCAAGCTATTGCTCTATACTGCGGTGTGGACGAGTACAATATTCTCATGTGCTGGGCACAAGGAATGGCGTTTCTTGCACCCGCTTGTGCCCACGATACACCTTCTTGCCGCACGATCTCTCGTTTTACTATATGACCGCGCAAATCCGCGCCACAGCACCCGTAACACGAGATTAAGGATCAGACGTACCCATGTCGTGCTGTTAACGCTACTATTTTTAGTACCTTCCCTCTACGTAATGAGCTGGCATTCCTCCGCGCAGATCGAGGTACTCTCGTTTCTTCGGGGTCTGCCAGACACGGAATTGCGCAGCATCGGGCTCTTAATGCCCTGTCACTCAACTCCAGCACAGTCTCACTTACATCGTCGTATCCCCGTCTGGCGCCTAAGTTGCGAGCCGCCGTTGCAGTAAGCCCGAGAACGTTCCCTGCTTACACCTATTTACTAACTCTCATTGACTGACCTGCCATAGCGGAGAGGATCTCTCTACATATCAAGACGAGGCCGACATATTCTTCCGTGATCCTTCGGCATATCTCTCTAATCAGTTCCCTGAGCGCGTCGACTCCACGTTTCCGCCCTCGGTTGCTGGCCCCCATCGCTACATGTGGCCGAGCCATCTTGTGTTTTTTGGCGCTCTGCTACGCGAACCGGGGGTTGAGAACGTTTTACGTGTCCGGGGATACAGAGAAGTATGGCGAAGGGGTAATGGAATTGAGGAGGATCCGAGACGGAGGGGTGGGGTAAGGGTTTGGCGGTGGGACGCCCTAGACACAATAAGGAAATAACACACGCTCGTCTACGGTCTATCCTTTGTCAGCCCAAGGAGGTGCCAGGAGAGTGAATGTCCTTGATCCTGGAGGGGTGAGCCTGGTATTCAGAATTGACGGAGGAACGATAGAGACCGGGCGGTGAGTACCACCATCCGCATGCCTGATCCCCAACTCGTGTGTTTCATACTAACTACTGGCCGTGCTGTTGTAGTGCTGTTGTCCGACTAACGTGGGAACGGACGGAATTTCTGTTACATGTACGTGAGGGGTGTGTCGAATTTCGGAAGGTACCGCTAGCAAGATGAATTCGAGAAGCATCGCAGCGATCCCCACTCAGCGTTTCCATTCCAGCTGTCACTCGTATGGAGGATAGAGGTGATAAAAACATAGGCAAGACCGGGTTCCAGAAACGCCAGTCTCGGATCTCACAACTGCGTCTTCTCTGTATAGTAAATCCGACACTGCAGGACTTGGGGGCCTAGATCCGCGTCTCAGGGCCTGCCGATTATAACCCCGACGACAGCCCACTATTCGCGAACGCAGTGGCAGGTTAAGCTGCCGCACGCCGGATATTACCTGTAGACACGCTCCTGCGGTCTTTTCATCCTACAGGCTACCGCGCGTGTACGCTCACCTGGCCTTCTGACCGTGACATCCGTTCCACGGGGGGGGGGGGGGGGAGCTTAACCTCCGGGGAAAAACAAAAAGGCTACTTCTTCCTGGGTGCATATATGGCCATCAGATGCGGCGTCACACGGATACTACCACTAAACGCCAGTGCTTCGGGCCCCGGAGGGACTTGTGAGTTGGGACCCGGAGAACTTGGCCGAACTTGAAAATTGGTGGTGGGGCCCTTGATTGAATCAATATCACCGTTAGCTTCTTAAGTGGACAACTACATTCCACTTCACTCCATACAACAATCACGACTACCAGTCCCTCCTGTCGCCGGCGCTGCTACCATCCTTGCTACAACTCTGCTTAGAGTGTGAGTATGATCAGAACTGGATAGCAGCCCCTCTCACTCCGCTCCCAAGCTCACTTTCTCTAATCCAGTACAAATTGTTCCCTGCGCATCATCATTTATGTCTCTACTGAGTCAGACCGCTCCTTGAGACTTGAGTATATGAGTCCTTGAATCCTTGCGGCGGGCGGGATGAAAACGTCATGTTCGCACGTGACCCATGAGTCGATGGCAGTGGTGGCTTACTAAGCACACCGTACCCGGATCGCCGGGGTCCAGATCCCCAAAAGGAATTGAGTTTGATCATGCACGTCACACGTTGATGACGCACGTTGTACTTGCAGCAACCAGCCAGCCGCCAGCCAGTCTTACGTCCACGTTCCCCTACAGTACTCCCTACATGCACACGTTTCGGAACATACAGATCCATTTTGGGTGGCCATGTAGGGAATGCGAATGCGCTTCGAATTGCTGATTAGGCACCTTCTCCCAGATGCGAATCACACTCTCACGGCTCGCGAGCGCAGACAGCCGATGCGAATGTGTGCTATAAGAATATAGACGCTGGAGAAACTTCCACTCGCTCGTCGCGGCGTAACAGCGATGCGGCGGAGTGTTTGGCAGATTTCATCTAAGGATAAATTCAGTACCCGTGACCTGAAATATTACCTGATTGGTCTGCCGCGACACCTTGATTGTCAGGTGGAAATGGATGGATAATCTAGAATGGGTCACGTTGCACGCCTTTGTCTGCTGGTTCGTGAAATCTCTAAGGGTCGTTTACGTAGCGGCTTTCTCCCCATATCACACTCGCTGATGCTTTGAAATGGTCTCTTTCGACTCTACTTCAGTTCTTGAGGCCCAACTTCAGGATGTTTCCGAATTCAAGTTCCCTGCCCTAAATCTCCCCAATTCTCTAGGTAAGGACGCTGCCAAGATGGGGTATGCTGATCATAATAAAGCTCGGCGTGCTGTTATGTAAATTCGATCCTCAGCAGGTCTTTTTCTCATTCATGCACGGGCGACTCGGATAACTCTGGAAAACCGTGGTTAAAATTCCTTATTGAAACTGTCTAGTCTTTTCTCAATTACTGTTGGGGCCTTTACTTATCCGCAGCGACAACAGCGTACTGCCAGACACGGGCGATTCGACCATTACATCGTTCTCCCAAACGAGCGCATATGGGCGTACGTATTGCCGAGCTGGCCGGTATCGCAAGCCGTTGTCCAGCTTCATCTGGGACCTTACAACTCTGGATGAAATAAGGAGATCGAAGATTTTGTAGCAGGCATATCTTGTCGCTTTGACTCTCGTGCTGCTCAATCCCAATACCACCGTGGTCTCTTGAAGACATGCTTGGGGGGCGAGTTGACTCAGCTAGCAGGGTGCCATGGATGTTATGAATATCGCGCCGTTAACATCCCGCACGGTGAACTCCTTGGAAGCGAGAAACGTGCCATCCGACGTACGGGATGTGGTGCGACAGATGCTCTACATCCTTAGTAAGGTATTTCTCCAAGGTGGCCCTAATACTGGGACAACCTTGTTACCGGATGCCTGATAGGTGATGCAGTTTTAGTAGATGTATTTATAGCTTGAACGTCGTTGTAAATTATCGGCCTCAAGCACTGGCTGTGGTTCATATCGAACTTAAAAGATGGCCGCCAGCCTCGCGTCCACGAGGGTGATCATGCGGAATAACTGACCAACCTTTCGGAACAGTCGTGCGAGAGTCCGGTGTGATCAGTAGCGTATATGGCGATGGCTTGATCGAAAGTAGAGGCACTTGTAAGATGCGGCTGCATAAACCACTGTCCTCCGCACTCGATTTTAATTTCACGTGCTGTTCAAAGGTGCGCCTATCTGCCTATCTTTACGCCTCAAACCTTCCAGTCGTCCATCTGAGTTGGAATCCGTCTTGAGTGTTGCTTCCATTACAGCGTACAGCGTTTAATGGCAACCCTTTCCATCATCACTCATCACTCTGCCCCAACCCCCTCGTGTTGTGGGTGCAAATGACAGTGAACGAGACAATGTGCGGTGCAATCTGATAGGTGCGGAATTGTGATCGTGAAATTGCAAGCAACGTGAATACTTGCCAGTTGAATGTGACTGTCGGTTCTGCGTATACGCACTATGATTGGCCCCGGGTCAGTTACCGAGGAACTCGACCTCGAGTCCGCCACGCGGCCTGGGCGCGCTGCGCAAATTAGCGGGCTCCTTTGATTGGTAGTTCCCAGACGATGATCGGAAGGTGCAACTTCCAGATCGGGTGAAAAGATCTCGCGGGCCTAGCGCGGTAGCCGCGAAGCGGTTGGCTGACATTTGACAGGGTTTATTTATGGACGCAGGGCATGGTCATCCGTGATCGACAATGGTACCCGTTTGGTTTCTGTTTGCCGCCCAAGCTCGAGGCTGAGGCCAGACGAGGTTGTCCTCGTTTGTTTATATAAATCGCCCCGTCTTGAGGTTTAGCGTGCCACAGTCTGTATTCTTTTCCACTATCAGCAATCTTCTTGACTTGTAGATATGCAGACCCCCAACCCAGATCCCTGGGTTGCAGACGTGGATGTCGAGGCTCAGCTTTGGGATGGCCTTACTCATGGAGCTCCACGGGCAAGTGTCCCGGAGTCACGGCGTACACGTACCCAACGTACTGGTATGATAAGGTGGTGTTTTCGATAAGGCTACTTCTCATTCGAGTGGTAGAGGGGGACCTTTTTCTCAAGCTGTGGTCGACGTACCTTACCGAAGCGGAGAACCAGAGCAAGGAGATAGCGCAGGTCGAAAGTCGGATGGATGACATGGGTGATATCCTCGTGTTTGTGAGTTGTGATATCAGTTCCTTTTTTTATTTCCTGTCTTAAGCACCTTGTGAAGATCGGTCTCTTCTCGGCTACAGTCGTGGTCTTCATCATGGAAAGCTACAAGATGTTATCTCCCGATGATATCACAATATTGCTCACACAAGCATCTCAACAACTCGTTAGCATCTCCAATGGGACACCCCTCCAGAACGTCACCGTTCAGAGCAATGCGCAGTTCAAGCCCACCGCATCTGCTATCAGGATCAACGTGATGTGGTTCCTTAGTTTGGTCCTTAACCTCACCTCCGCTCTTTCCGCGGTATCAACACTACGACTGCCCCGACGGTGTCTAGAATTTCGATACCGGTGCTGCGGGTTCCCGTACAAATATGACAACGTGTTCATCAAGGGGTCCAACTCGCTGCCTGTGGCCGTCAAGATAGTACCCACGCTCCTGCACCTATCCATTTTCCTCTTCATTGCGGGTCTCATTGACTTCCTCCTGTCCATCAATAAGACCGTCGCATTCTGCGTCCTCGGCTACGTTTCGGCGTTCTCTTTCGCGTGTATAGTATCCTCGGCGTTGCCGGATCTCTACCTCGACAGCTCACACCGCGGCCGCACCCCCTTCCGAGTCACAGGACTCCCATGGCGTATTTCCTTGTTCCCCTTTTATGTATGTATTCGTCAAGTCGGAGGCGCGGTCCACGATTTTCTGTCGTCGATATGGAATCGGGCCCCTCTGCGCGCAACAGAGCTTCCTCGTAGCCATACTCCCTCCAGGGACGCCCTCGAGTCCCAGATCCACGAGCACCAAACGTGGCCTGCGGATGACATGCGGCCAAGCATTGATCCACGTGTTAACATTGCACAGTGCACGGCAGACGCCAGTACGCTTGGCCATATCCCTTCAGCCTTCAACCAAGACCAAGTGATCGAAGATTTTGGCGCACGCATATCTGGAGTTTTCGACCCGCGCGGCGTTTCAAGCGCTTCTTGCGCTATCCTTTCATGTATAGACGTTCCATCGGACCCATCGACATCCAAACCTATCCTCGGACATGGATATGGACATTACTGCGGACCGGCAGCTGGATCTGCTGGCGCAGTTCCAACCAAATTGTTCCACGATGGCAAACGCGCCTGCCCCGGAGTGGCTCAAGGTCCAGACGAAGCAAATACCGGAGAGATTACCGGGGAGTGGGCTACTAGTGTGCCAATTGACTGTATGAATAGTTAACTTTGTATATTTAGTCTATAAGGTGCTGTGTCCCAACTAGTCCTGTAATATACTGCACGAATCTTGGATTTTAGGACGTCCTTTGTGGTGTCCCCTAGTCACTGCAATGACGTCGACTGCTCCTCTTTCCCCCCGAGCCATGATACTAGGAGACAAACCTTTTTCTAAATGAGGTTCATCCCCATTAGCTGACAAGAGACGTCTCTGTCTGTGATCAGTTACGGTTACGCAAAGCATGGCACCGCACAGCCTGAGCGTCATCCTGATGGGACGACCAAGTTCAATTGACATCCCTCGCCGATCTGGCGTTCTCGTCCAGTCCAAATACAGATAATTCCCAGTGTTGCAATCTCTTGATGATCGATGAATCAAAAGCACCATTTCCCCGTTTTATTGACCCTGACCTGGGAAAAACCGGGAAAGATGCGGCATGGGGCGGCCCGGTAATCGCGTTCCCACAAGTCATGTGATCTAACTTTTATGGACTCTAATAATGTTGTTTTCTTTCCGAAGAAAACCAATCCCCGAGAGTAGCTCTAGACGTCCTGCAGTACCCGACAAGAGAATGAGGCCTGAACCTTATAGACATCCACGTGAGAAACGAAGCTATCGAACTCATGTGGCTCAAAGAGTACCTGAATATTTCGCCAACAAGGCCCGCATGGGCAAAGATCACAGACATAGCAATAGATGCGGCGGCCCCGCCAACTCACAACCTGCTGGCAAGAGTGAACTGCTTCCTACAGACGTGGGAGCCCGCATCGAAAGGGGCCAGCGCAGCGAGACTCAACCCAGACATTACCAGGATGCTAAAAGCAGCAAAGACGCATGGGGCAAACTTCGCCGCAATAAGATTGTCGACCGAGCTGAAAAAACAACTGCCGGCCTGGTACCAAATAGGTGCAATAGCCCACCCCATGAACACCGGATCTACCCAGTGCCTGCTACGGCATCACAAAGCGAGAACAATTGACGACCTAGTCAAAACCTCGGAGAAACTGAAAGACCCCCCCGGACAACCACACAGACACTTCAATTTCTGTAACTGCCAGGCATGCCAAGAGGACCAAAAACTCGGATGCACTACCCCACATGACTGCGAAACTGAGGCACAAACAAGGATCACCCTAGCAATCCCCAAACACAACCCACTCTACAACGAACAAAGAAACGGAGAGCTCTCACTCACACCGCGCAGGAAATACCAGAACAGCCAAGCCCAAGCAATAGGAGGATCGATCACGTTCAACCCAACACTCTCCAGCAAAGACAGCATTGACAAGTGCTTCAGAGTCTTCACAAACACTGAGAAGATGTCAGTAAGACCCGCACAACACCCCATCGACCCAGAGATCGGTAGCAGACATCAGTTACTAAAGGTATATACCGACGGCGCCTGCATGAATAACGGAAAAGCTAATGCAAGGTGTGGAGCCGGTGTCTGGTATGGCCCCAACGATGCAAAGAACCAGGCAATCAGAGTCCCAGGCTACCAGCAGTCCAACCAAATCGGCGATATTGCCGCGATTATAGTAGCAGCAAGAGACGCCCCCCTTTTCAACCCACTAGAAATAATTACCGACTCAAAGTACGCTATTAATGGACTCACCACCCACCTACTGGACTGGGAAAACCAGGGCTGGATAAAAATAAAAAATGCAGATTACTTCCAGAAAGCAGCTTTCTTACTAAGAAGAAGGTCCGCCCCGACTATCTTCACATGGGTCAAAGGGCACAACAGAACACAAGGCAATGAAGAGAGCGACAGACTAGCCAAGCAAGGCGAGGAGAAAGACCACCCCGACCAGCTTGATCTCAGCATCCCGGACGAGTTCAACATCCAAGGCGCCAAGCTTAAAACGCTAACCCAAGCAATAGCATACAGAAGCATAATGGACTCCAAACCGAATCCCCCACGTCCCAGCAGTGCCGAAAACATCCAAATAGCCCAAACCGCATTGACAACCATCAATGGAACCCAAGAAACGGCTGAGACAGTCTGGCTGAGCCTCAGGAAACCCGTCCTCAGATTCAGAGTGCAGCAATTGCTATACAAAGCCATACACAACGCATACTTGATAGGGGAAAAGTGGCTTGACATCCATGACAAAGAACACAGAGCGCTATGCACGACCTGCCACCAGATCAATTCCATACGACATCTCCTTCTTGAATGCAACTCCGAAACAAGGACCACAATCTGGGAACTAGCGAGAAGAACCTGGCCACACGGCCAAGCATCATGGCCCGAGATCGACCTAGGCACCATCCTCGGAGTAGGAAGTATCTGCCTTCCCGGATCATGCCCAGAGCCAAGAGGGAACGCCAGACAACATAGGAACAGAGAACTCGCCAAAGGAAAGACGAGGCTTCTGCAAACCCTGATCTCCGAAGCCAGCCACCTGATCTGGGTGCTCAGGTGCGAGAAAACCATCCATGAGAAACACCACACACAAGAAGAAGTCAAGAAGAGATGGAGACAAGCGATCGAATCGAAAAGAACAACTGACATCATCACGGCAGCTAAAACCAGAAGAAACAAGCGAGACAGCAGACTAATGGACGTCACATGGAAAAAAGTAAAGCTAGATAGCGATCGGCCCATCCCAGGGGCCCCACATCCCACAGAGGTTTTTTAGTGGGTATTGGAGAGGAGAAGGATAACCACGAAAGGCCCCTCCTAATGTCCGAGTCCCACACTGCCCCTACACCAAGGGGCATGCAGAAACACATTTTATCCCCTCTTACAACTAGGCCAGGCTCCGCCTCGCCCGGCTATAGCGAGCTACATAGGACTGATATTACTTCACCCACTATGTAGCACTTATTCAGTAGTTAATTCGACTGATATAAAACGCTCTCAAAAAAAAAAAAAAAGTTGTTTTCTTTCCGTCTAGGGTACGCTGTGGGTACGTATAAAAGTTCTCATTAAAGGAATCCAAAGACAAGCAACTTGGTTTCTTCTCTCGAGTGGGCATGCCCTCCCTCTCAACCCAAGATTGCTGGGAGCCTGGGGCCACGTGTTTTACACACACGATGCGCAGCAATCAAATCAAATCAAACACGCGCACCAAAGCTGCGCTCTGAGTTCAGTTACTGTAGAGTATACCACACAATTGAGATGGCACGAAAGACTAATGCATTTTTTCGCGAGAACGTATGGTCTCTCTTCCCGCGTCCATTAACTGATCCCGCCTTGAACCTCACTTCTTTTCATCTTCGTCCGAATACCTAGCGTACGTTGTGCTACGCTGCTCCTCCGCCCAGCGTCTCGCATCCTGTCGGCCCTTGGGAACGTCCACGGCAAACCAGATGATCAGGCTCGACAGAAGGCTCATCCCAAACAGGACTGGGAAGCCATCCCAAGTGTTGCCCGTCTTGTTAACAATCGCCTGGATTATATTCGGCCCGACGATCGACGACGCACGATTTGTCAATCCAAATAGACCAAAGAACTGCACCCTCATACGTCAATGAGGTCGTGTGCAATTGCTGGCTGCACGCACCATGAAATCGAAACCAGGTGGGCAGAGCTCGGCCATCACCGTTTGCGAGAATGAATAGTACGGTGATTGGAAGACTCCGAACGCTGCGCTGTAAGCCCAGAACTCCCAACTGTTGTGAAATCTGTTGGTGGGAACGCCGGTCATGTCCTAAGCCAGAGATGAGCAGATAGGAGACTCACCCAAACTTTTTCGTCCAGATACCAATCATTCCCCAAAGAGGGAGTAGGGTAGCCATAACGTTTGTCGCGACGAACTGATGCTCTATATCAGTAACCAACACATGATAAGAGGTGGCAGCCTTGCCATTTTCTTTGCGTCTATTTTCCAGTAGCGTTGTATGTACCAATACGTGATTACGCCAACAGTCGAGACGCTTCCTAGCACGAGGTCGAGGTACGCATTTTGCTTAAAAGAGAACGAGAACTCGAGATTCTGGCAAATTTTTACCAGGGTCATCATTGTGTTTATGCTCTGGAAAGAAGCACAAACAACATGTCAGTATCGCTGTGCCATGGTGGAGGATAGGTAATGGCACACACATCAGCGAGAAGGAAGTAGGCGATCAAGTATATGAATGTGTTTGGTAATTTCCTGCACTGTCTCAAGGATAACCAGATCTATCTGAGAGTAAGAGAGATAGATGGCAATGATATGGGCGCTGACCTGTTTCCACCCAATTGTCAGATAGTGCTCTCCCTTGGGTAATTTTGGACCGGCCGCGGCTGTTGGAATATAACTGTCGAATCCATAGTAAGCTCGGAATCTTCGGATCAAACAGGGTAAGGAAACCATCACGCACACCACCAGATACCAGCCAGTGCCCATATGCGGTCGACCTTCAAACAAATTATTGATGAGTTGACGTCGGATATTATATCCAGTGTCGTGGAAACTCACAACACGATGACATAATTGTTGACTTTGGAATTGCCTTGAAGGGCTCAAGAGAATGAGATTGAGCGATTGCATTATGAGGATGCCGACACCGCCAGACGCCTACCAAAACACGATATCACCCAGACGAGGTTATAAGTTGAGGTGCGTACCATACTTATGGTGCTATCTTACTCCTCTCAAGACCTACTTTTTGTATATAGACTTTCGCGGATATCTCGCCTCGCTCGTATCTCTCTTGGAGCTCACGTGAACGTGGTGTGCTGCGCGCCAGTCGTGGGAAAATTGCTGTATAGAATGCGACCGTCACGCCCCAGGAAATGAAGCCAATTATATACACTGCCATAGCAGCATCCCAACGACTTGCAGCTATTTCGAAGCAATCAGTACTCAAAGAATGCGCCCAGTCAGACGTGGTGACTTACACGTCAGGCTCATGACTGAAAACATAGAGCCCCAAAATATCAAGGTAGCAACAAGAAGTGGCAACCGACCAAATGACCCATAGTCAGATGCTGGGCCAAACACCGTAAGGATGAGTGTTATCACCTGAAAAGGATGGTTATGACATGAGACGTGGCCAAAGAAGTGCCAAGGGAATGCGATGTACTGCAAAACTTATCCCGTTTGCGAGTAGGACAACAGAACTGACAGCCCTCGTTCCATTGCCCCAGGGCACGACGCATTTGCCCGATGCATGAGGGTCAAGGCAGGATGAACCCGGTCCATGGACAGGATCATATCCTGCAGCCGTGGCAAACCCTGAAATATGGTCAAAGTGGCATCTTTGACAAATTGAGCTTTGTCGACCCGGCTTATGGAATGATGTAGGTCTTACATATGGGAACTCCCTAGATATAGTGGGTTTTCAGTAATTAGACCCAGATGAGAAGAGAAGACAGGACCCACACCACCGATGTTATAATACCCTGAGGATGAACTGTGAGAACCACTCCAGGAGGAGAGGATGTCTACGTTACGTTACGTACAATAGTAACTCCATATCTCCCTCCTGGTCACAACCGGTCTCCATGACTCGATGAAGTAACGAGTGAGACGTCGATGTAACACCGTCATCAGTCTTGTCGAGCACGGGAAGTTCAGGGAGAGGGTCGCCTGCAGTCATGGTGGGTAAGATAAAGAGGCCGTGGGACCAGGACCACCAGATGATGCTCCAGGGTACCCAAGGGCAGAATTTTAACGCAGATTTCGTAACTCAAAAAAAAAAATCGCTCAATTGCCAGCTCAATGCACAATTGAGTCGAACTTCGGATAAGGACTGCTTCTATGTGCAACCGAGCTTCCTGGTTCCCCAACCACGTGGAGGGCCACCCTCAAAGGCCAGATCCCGAGTAACAAAGATGACCTACGAATGCCTGTGTCGAGCGTTGACTCGAGTCCTAATGCGGCCGAGTGGACGTTAGGCGCTAGTAAGTTGGGCCAGGCCCTTTTGGCTCTCCATCAAGTCCATGCGTGCTATATGTAATTTATGGACGTTCCATCAGAAGTGTCAACCAGCGTTCCCATCCTTGGAATACGTCTTGAGGACCTCTTGATGTGTGCATAACCGGACACCCATTTACTGAAAATCGCGCAGGAACCGGTTACCCATATGTCCAAAGAGCCTTTGGCATGATACTGCGATAGCGAAGAGCATACAATCGCCGCGAGTTGTTGTCAAGTTGTTGGAAACTCCGCATCGTGATTATGTCAGCATCATCTTCGTCACCGGAGCTGCTGGATTGAGGGAAGGGTGTGGCGCTACGCAAGCAGTAAATATGTCAGGAGCTTGCCTCGTGTTGTGAGTCGTCAAAACTTTGCGTCTGATATCATGTGGCGCACTGGTGTAGACCGCCTTTTCAGCGATGAGGCGCTGGTGTGCCCATCAAGTCCGCGGGTAGCCTAATAAAGAGATGGCCAGCTGGGAGTTGCCAGTTATCGACCTCGCAAATCCATTTCCTATATGTCAGGCGAAACCGACACCTTGCTTGACGAGAACACGCCATCAGATGTGCGCAGATAATGCAAGAGACGCTGAATAGAGCCTTCAGAAGCTGACAATAACACTAGTACCGCGGCCCGCTGCTGAACCTGTTGGTGTAATATGTGTCAGCCCCTGAGTACTAATGTAGCTCAGGGTACATATGAAACAGATATTGGAAAGATTGATTGCCAGGTGCAGTAGTGGGGTTCTCGCACTTGACTGTATGAATGTTGATTTTGCACAGTTGAAGAGGTGGTCCGTCCTGACTCGTCCTGTAATCTAACCCCAAGTGTTTTTCCAGTGGTTTCTTGTGCAGATTCTTCTCGTGCGCTGTGCTTCCCATTGGAAGCCGGCAGGACTCCTCACAAATTGCATTCCCGAGTCACTGAGGTGGCGTCGTCTTCCGTCCTTGTTCTCCTCGAACTAGATTATCAAGAAACAAATGTCTTTCTAAATGGGGCTTAAGGGCTCGCCCCTATCAGGTGACAAAAAAATCAGTTTCTGTGATCAAATAGGTGCAGGACGGGACAGCGCAATCCTGATGGGGCAACCAAGTTCAATGGACATCCATCACTGATAGAGCGTTCTCTGTGCAATCCAAACTGCCAGCAACTCCGAGTGTCGCAATCTCCTGACAATCGACGAATTCAAGGCTTATCTAGTTCCATTTATTCAACACCATCCTCCATTTTGCAAATTTCACTCACCTCCCAAGCGACATCAACATTTCTTTGTGTACTTGGAAGGCCGCAACAAATTGTTAACTTGGTTGACCTGCCCGGAGCGAGAATCAGCGCAAGTGTCGGGCCCTGCTTGACATGGCAACAAGACTTATTCCACTGAGACATAGTATTCATAAATTACTCGCCTTAGCCAGCACCAAACACCAACCACAGTCAGAGTTGATGGACCCAGTGCGGATGTGGATTGGTATTACGATAGGAATGGCGAGGTGTAATTGAGTTGGTGCAGCGGTGCAGCGAAGGGATGAGGAGACCACGTGGTCTATCTGAAAGAGTACATACGATGCGAAATTCCATCAAGTTGAGTCGAACATGCAAGCGCACCAGAGCCGCGTTCTGTGTGAAGCGCCCAGCATTAATGAGCACGCACTGAAAAGTAGTTGACTCTGTTTGTAACATATGATACGCTCCAGAAGGATGCGGTGGGCGTAAAGAAGATGGCGCATAGAACTCTAGTACGCTAGAGACATGTCAGCGTCAATTGTGAGCCCCTGAGAACTCTACACCCATGAACGCATTTAGATACCACCCTCTTGTCTTCTCGAAGTCGGGGTCTGAATAAAGGACATAGCTTTGGTAGATAGGATATCTGGTAAGGGAGAACCTTGCGGAGAAGTGTGAGCAGCCGAGCAGGCGGAGGTACTGCGGAAGTTAGCCAGGGCAAACAGGGCGTTGCAGGATTCACATGATCAAGTTGTGACAAAGCGCAAGCAAGAACCATTGGCTCATGCTAGTTGGGGAGAATCACTCCCCAGAAGGGGTACGGCAATTTGAGGGGTGAGGAAAGGGGGATCAGACGGCGTTGATTGCGAGACTGGTAGCTGAAACCGGGGCATGGAAGGTGGCTTCTGGAGGCATTGGAAAAAATAACTTTTACTAGATACTTGGACAACATCTCCCGGAACAAGCGACGCAAGGGGTGACATCAATTCGTGTGTTATCGCCTGGGTTGGGGCAGGAACCCTGAGCAGAAGAAGTAACCGAAGCCCTAGTCGAAGCGGTGTGTGGCAAACCGTATATTAATGGGGCGAGCCTAAGCACGAGGCTGAGGAAGTAACAGCGAGGGTTGGCACGAGGCCCTTGAGGAAGGGGGAAAGGGTGCTGGCAAAATGAGGTGGTGGAGTGGAGTCGGAGCTCAGGTCACGGTGCCAGCGCGACTCTGGCTCCGGCCTGCCTGGCCAACTTGATCGGTCACAGAACTGCTCGCTTATCTTCTCCGCTCTGCGCGTTAATGTCGTGGGTGATCGTGAGCGTGGCCAAGCTGGTCAATGTGTTTTCCGTACCGCCTAACTCAAGCTTAAGATGTCCGTTGATGTCCTCCAATTTCTGTATACGTCCCATACATCCGACCCTTTTCAATGTCCCAAGCTACAAGCCAAATAGCGGATCTCGAGAGGGGGGGTGACACTGGTATTTTATCCGCTTCTCAGCCTTGACCCCACCGAATTCACCATGACAATAGCAGATGCTGGTGGTCACCGCGACCACCTCGCTGGCATTCACCGAATCCGTCACCGCAGCGACCCCAGGGCGAATTCAATCACAGTGACGGCTCATGGCCGCTCTTCATCATGTACTCCGAGATTGCACAGGAAGAAGACAATAAGCTGATAGAACGCTATCAAAAAGATGCAGATGCGGCCCTGATATTCGTGAGTAACTATGTCCGCTTCTACGTGGCCGCTATTGCACGCATCAATCAAAAAAATAGAGCGGTTTATTCTCAGCCACTATCGCTGCATCCCTTACACTGTCGTTCCCGGCCTTGACATCAAGTTCGCAGGATATATCGGCGTTCTACCTCGAGAACATCTATCAGCTTCTCGCCATCCCAAATGCATCTAATACCTTGACCCCATCTACTTTGGCTAGACCACCAGTGTTCAGTCCGCCGAGGTATGCAAGCTGGGTTAACTCACTCTGGTTTTTGAGTTTGTCTGTTAGTCTTGCTGGTGCCTTGGTGGCGACATTAGGGCAAGAGTGGGCTCATCGATACACTAGGATCACTCAGCAGTCGGATTTCAGCCCGGAAAAGCGAGCGCGGATCCGTGCAATATTTGCTAACAGCACTCAGGGCGCGTGGGGGTACTATTTCTGGGGACAAGGCCGATTGGCATTCTATCTGCATTCTTCCGTCTTCCTCTACATCGCCGGTGCCATCATTTATCTCTTCAATACCGATAATATCGTCTTCAGTACTGTGGTTTGCTGGGTCTCGATTTTCACGACTGTGTATGCAGTTGTTACGGTGGAAGCCATTTTCAAGCCGGATATCCTGTTCTACACACCGGCTTCTCCCCTGATTTTGCGGCTTTACCTTGGGATATTGTACGCAGTGATTCAAGTTTGCTCCCACATCAAACCCCTTAACGGGTTCTGCAATGATATCAGGAAGCATTTTCAGTACCTGGGGGACCGTTACCGCGAAGGGTTCCTAGAAGGTCAATTGAAAGCGACTGAAACAACTGCTTCAAAAACGCCATCGGGAATTGATGCGCATGTCCTAGAATGGACATTCGGCTGTCTAGTCGAAGACTATGCACTGGAAAAGTTCTTTAGGGCCCTCCCTGGCTTCTTCGGCTCGAACCTAGTGAACCATCTCGCAGGACATCTCTCTGATGGATTTCTTATCAAATTTGGGCAGGCGTTGATTAGATTCTTGGACCACACGTTCTCATCTCACTCAGTCTCCGAATTAGCCAGAAGCCATCCACTGGTCACCTGCCTCAATGCAGCCCGGGCGGCACTGGGATTGGATGAAGCTTTACGAATCCTTGATGAGATCCTGAACGGTCGCTGGGGTGAAGCGTTGCAATCCACCGAAGTAGGTCATTTCCTGAGACGCTGGAGTGACGACTCGGAAGAAATTTCTTCATCATTACGAAGGATAGTTGCCCGCATCGTTTCTCGCGTACGTGAACGCGATGACCGTTAGATCACCCTTGTCAAAGACGAATTCGACATACCGGACCGCACGCTTCGAGACAATCTTGCGCATGGCGACAGCGCATTACTTGCCATCCTCATCCACTTCACTCGCCGTCTCCTTCACTCCGGTGCTCCGTCTGGCGACTCCAACATCCTCCGGGAGTTTTCCCATATTGATATACACAGTACTCTTCCTGGATTGCGACACAACTTCTGTATCCTGTGGAACGAAATTGTTCAGGAAGCGCGGAGGCACAGCGGCGGGAGCACTCCAATCTTGATCCTGAAGGAGATCCGACATCTTTACATTGCTTTACATCAGGGCACCGATGCTGCCCCGATAGCATATTCTGACCTCACCACGGATGATGATAACATTCTTCTCTCGCCACTATCTTATCCACCCTGCGACGTTGTCGAGCATCGTCTAGACTCGACCGATCACCTGCCAGTCCCAGTGGGAAGTATGCCCATCCTCTTACCATGGCATCTCCACATCATTTACCCGATGCATCGCCTTTCTTTACCCCTATCTCTCCCCCTTCTCTTCTTTCTCCTCTCGAAGGCCAAAGTCTTCTTGTTGCATCACTTGGTGTGGCCGCCGCCGACGCAAGCCAAAGCGGCGCCAACATCTCCACCATCTCAGGCACGGCCATTCCCTCCCCTCACCCAATTCCCGGTGCTGGCGGAACCCATATCCTCGTTCCTGCTCCTAGTTGCAGTGCGATTCCCGCAGTGCTCTTTACATCCAAAGACTCCACTATAATGCGAACTGATTACATCCCTCACTCACCAGGGACCCCATCCTCGTTCTCAACCGATGCTCGCCTCTCCATGCCTCCGCAGGTTGCCACAGTCTTAGGCCAATCTGCGGCTGTAAGTATTGGAACGGCCGGTGTACAAGACGGTACCCGTGAGCAGAGCAGACCTACGTCGATGGAATTCTTCGGTCAGCAACTCAAGTCAGCGCCATCGGCTTCTGACATTGCCACAAACACTTCGCGACGCGAGGGCCACCAGGATGCCAGTGTCAAAGCTAACTGACCTTCCTTGGGCCATAACGTTAATCTGTAAGTCAGTTTATATGATGTTCCTGCAATCGCGTAGACAGTGTTGAGTTTTCCCGCAGAGACCTTTGACCATCGTCCCCCGTGATACTGTCTTCCTTAGTCGAGGGGAGATGTGCTTTCGAGTATACAACTTATTTTCCACTGTACTTGACCAAAGCGATCGCATGTCTTACTTTATGACTCTCTTCATCCTGTTCTTCTCCACGCCCCCACCAGTCTCTTATCGTTTCGTTCTGTGATCCCTTTCAGGACCCGGGCCACTTGGAGAATAATCGCTGTAGTTGTAGACCTTGTGGTTGTGGTTTGTCCTGTCACAGCATTGGGTTCTGTTCCTTACTCAGGAACCTTTCAATTTTTCCATGTCGTCGACATCACGAAGAGATATAATGTATCGAGGATAGGCAGCAGGGTCTTAAGTCCTGCGGAGCATCTTCGTTCCTCGGGGCCTTCGAGACTGGGGAGCGAAAGACGTGTTGTTTTTTCTCCGTGTACCGCAGCGAGTGCACCAGCACGCGTCGGTGTACGGCCACGCCCCGCGACTTGTCTTGTGCAAGTCTAAAAGCGAATTTTTGGGACATGTAAGCTTCGCGCTTACAATACCATATTGTTCGTACGATCCGATTACTATACGACTGACTCACATTCGTCCTTTCACAATGGATGCGTCCGTAGCTCCCCTCCACCGTAGAATAATTGCGGTACACTCAAAAGGGGCAAACACAACGTACGCTTATTGTTAGTGTCTCAACCCTTTCCTTCTATGATCTAAGACTCGCTCTACACTTACAATATGGCAAATTTACTATAGAGTGAAACATGTATTGTTAACATGTAGTTAAATATGCGCTCAAGCAATTATTATCCAGTCTTCTATAACTCGAAGTGACCCCTATCGTGTGCAGCTCTCGTCCTAAGCCCCTATCGTGCTCGTGCTTTTTGCTGCTGCCTACCTGGTCTCATCTCGCGTCGTACCTGTAACCCGTCACAAAGACGTACCTACTTTCATCCCTATCTATCATTTATTGCATAATCCAGCTCTTTATTACGATGTCGTCCCCACAAACACCCAGCAGATGTGTATGCCTCTGGGTCTGCAGTATTACATGACCTACAGTATGCATCAATCATCAGGGAACGCTTCCTCATGCCTATCCTGCCAGAGCAGAGAGCCACCAACACCAAGCACGCCATCCACTTCAGTCACCAGGACCATAAAATCTGCGCACTCGTTTATGAGTCTCCATCGAACCTGCCTCTGACTGGCAACGATAATGACACCTCCGCCTTGCTTGTCAGTATGCGGGGAGAGTGCGGTTGTTTACGTTCGGAGTTTGCCGGGTAGACAAAGGACAGACCATTCACGTACACGTGCCGTAATCCAATTCACTTGAAAAAAATACTGAGACCTGAACCTGATTGGCTGGCTGCTCAGAAGCGGTACAAGGCCCAGTGTCCGGGTCATGTCGCCCTGAAAAAATATTCCCCAGGTTACTACCGTACAGTCTTTTACTGTCAATGAATCCCGTATAATACAATCCAGGGGAAAGGGTACGCTTTCGCCCCCTCTCCCCCCTACTCGTCTACGTTGGCCTCGCGTGTACCCCGTTAGCGTCAACCTCGAATTTTTTCTCTGTGCTGCTACTAGTACAACTCTCTTGACGCTATCGAGGTCCCTCAAGGTTCTGTAAAGCCTCATAGCGTGCAACAACTTTTCAATGACCCAGGCTGCAAACCGACCAGCAGATCCAGAAAGGGGTGACGACATAGGTATCATATATAGTCGCTATAAGACCTTGCCTTCGTTAATTTCACTGACGTGTATTAAAGACGGAAACCATGGCCAAACTCAGTCAGCATCGAATCAACTACAAGGGGGTTCCAACTACGGTGACAGCTCTGGGCCACTCTTCTCCATGTATTCAAAGATTGCAGAAGAAGAAGACAATAAGATGGCCGAGCGCTGGCGAAGTGATGCTAAGGGGATCCTGATTTTCGTGAGTCTTCATGTCAGCATTGATAGCCCTACGTGCACAACAAGGACACTATAGACTGGTTTATTCTCTGCCGCCCTCGCCACGCTGGTTACGGTATCAATCCAGGACCTGAGGCCCAACTCTCAGGATACGTCAGCATTCTATCTCGGGAATATCTATCGGCTTCTTGCTGACCCGAACGCTCCACGCACATTCAATCTTTCCGCTATCGCAGTACCACCCCCCTTCTCTCCCCCGACATACGCCATCTGGGTGAATTCCCTCTGGTTCTTAAGTTTAGTCATCAGCGTTGCCTGTGCTTTGTTGGCAACGTTATTACAACAATGGGCACGTCGATACCTCGAGATCACCCAGCCGCCACGGTGTAGTTCCGAAAAGCCGGCGCGAAGGCGTGCATTCTTTGCTGATGGCGTGGAGAAGCTGCATCTTCCCTGGGTAGTTGAGGCATTGCCGGCTCTGCTGCATCTCTCCCTGTTCCTCTTCTTTGCTGGCCTCCTCATTTTTCTGTTCAATGTCAACCAGACGGTCTTCAGATCTGTGATGTGGTCGATCGGGGTTTTCTCAACGGTGTATGCGTCTATCACACTGATGCCAATCTTTCGGCATGACAGCCCGTACTATGCGCCCCTTTCTGGATCAGCCTGGTTTCTGTATGCCAGCATACGATATGTAGTCTTTCGAGTTCGGTGGAAGTTCGTGGACCTCTCCAGCCCTCAGAACACAGATCACTTCCTTTACCTCAGAGACCGTTATCGTGGATGGATTTGGGGGGGTTTGAGAAGGTAGCCGAGGAAACGGTGTCGGAACAGTTATCAAAGATTGACGCCCGTATCTTGGACTGGACAATAGGTGCTCTGGGCGAAGATGGCAGACTGGAAACGTTCTTTGACCTCACCCCTGGATTCCTCAACTCAAAGCTAGTGATGAACCTCAGAGGGAATTTCAACGATGAGCTTAGGTGCAAGTTTGCGGATGCATTAGTTGGCCTGTTGGGCCGTACTTTGTTATCCAAATCAATCTCTGATTTGGCCAAAAGTCGTCGGCTCATCAATTTCATGACTGTTGCGGACTTGATCCCTGACTTCTGTAATGTTTCGTATTCAGTTTACGGAATTCTCGACAGGCACCTGGATCAAGTACCTCAATCTATTGAGACCGGGAATGCTCTGGCCCACTGGTGCTCTAGCAAGGACGACGTTATCGCTGACGCTGCGCATTGCATAGTTGCTAACACTCTTGTGAACGCGCGAGAACGCGATGACCGATGGAAGGCGCTCGCCAAACGTGTATTTTGCCTACCAGAATATGTCGTTGGGGACTACATCGCACATGAAGATAATACTGTGCTGCTTTCAATCTTGATATTCACGACTCGCAAAGCCTTTTGGTCCGCCTCATGGACATCGAGGATTCTGTTGGCGCTTTCCAAATTCAGTATACATGATACGCTTCCTGGACTGCAACACGGTTTTTGTGCTCTGTGGAATGAAATCGCTCGGGGAGTAAGGAAGGGGACGGCTACCTTCGACGCAATTAACGTTCTCCGTGGTGTTCGTCATGCCTACATCGCTTTACATCGAGACACTGATGCTGCCCCGCCTGCGTTCACCGACTCCATCGACCACTTGCCGTACGAGCGATCGTTGTATCCATTGTGCAACATCGCCAGTCATCGCCGAAACTCGTCCGCCGAAGGTCCTCACACACCGGCGTCCCCATATAAATCCCTGAACACTGAACCCGGGCAGGTTACTCTGCAATCTACTTCAAATATTCATCCTTCAGTTGCCCCCCAAGTCCTCCTGACCCCGCTTGTTCCAACGGAAGTTTCCGGCCAACTAGACCAGTCTTCCCTGTCCGCCGGCGACATCTCTACACCTGACGATCTGACACCCGACAGCAGAACGGAAGAGACCTCGCAGGCCCCCCCGGCTACTCCACTCACTTTCTCGCATCTTGACCCCGTTCCGGTCATCATCACTCCCCCCGATGGGTCCGATCTACCTTCTTTGTCTCCGCTGGATCCAGGTAACGTCCCCAATGCGCTACAATACATTACCTCGGCCTTGGCCGCTTCGTTTCCTCGTCTTCCGGAAAGCAGAAAGCAGCGGGATATAGTTGCGCCATGCGCAGCATCAGAAATCAGTGAAATCCCGTCTGCCGGGCCCACTGCTGTGCCTACGCCCGCTTCAGGATTCGCCGCCTGTCCTCCGCCCGAACATGTCCCACACGAGCGTCGTGCAGAGCTCCTCGCCCTCCTCAGAGGTGCATCAACCTCCTGTCCAACTGGCAATGCTACGCTGCCCCTCTTGCGTGTCCGTGGGCTTGCGAATCGCGGGAATAAGTGCTTTGCGATCACAGTGTTGCATTTGCTCGCGCATTGCCCGCCGTTCTGGAACCTGTTCAGGCAATTGGGCCGGTTCAAGGCCCCAGAGAGAGGTGGCTGCAGCACGCCGCTGGTGGATGCCACGGTGAGATTCTTAGGGGAATTCGTGTACGAGGAGAAGCCATCGCCGACCCAACAACCACAACAAGCGGTGAGTGGAAAATCAAGGGAGGAAGAAGAGGAGGAAAAAGAAGTCTATGATCTGGGTCCATTCGAGCCGACATACTTGTATGATGCGATGAAGGAGAAGAACCAGCTCGACAAAATGCTGGTACGTTCCGGTTCCCACGTAGTGTCCTATTGTTACTGAACTGCTGTGTGTCGGCCCACTGTGTATAGAATGGCGGACAACAGGATGCAGAAGAGTTTTTCGGCTTCTACCTCGACGCGCTTGAGGAAGAGTTGCAAGCACTACTCGATTCTATCAGCCCGCCTGCCTCTGCTGCACCTAAGGTAGAGGGACCCGAGGAAGGGTCTCAGTCAGGCGAGGTGTTCACTATTAGTAATATGGTACGCCAATCATTCCTTCTTTCTCTGTGCTGAGCGTTGCGTTGCTGATAGAAGCACGAACACGAATAGGCAGAATCAGTCAAGTCGCCGATCATGCGCCTATTCGGTGGAAAGAGCTTCATGACTCGGCGGGTGCCAGACCAGCCCAGCTCTGGCAAGGTCGATAACTGGAAATCACTCAAACTCTACATCCAGGTCCATCACCACTTCTTTTTCACCCGCGCATAACAATTCCGATGACTTACTTTTCCAAACTCTTCGCACAGGACGATTGGGTGAACACCATTGAACGCGCACTCGTAAACCTCTCGCAGCCACAACTCATGCAGGACGGCTCGACTGAGCAAGTGCTCATCAAGACGCTCCCACCCTTACTCGTCCTCCATCTCGTGCGTTTCCAGCGCGGCACAGACGCGGGTGACACAGTCAAGATCGGGAAGCCGATACAGTTCCTGCCGGAGCTCGAAATCCCAACCGGTACCTTTTTTTTTTTTTTTTTTTCTTGACTGTGCGTCAGCCGAAACTGAAGTCATGGTTTTGATCGGTCGGTTCAGGCCACATGGCATCCACTGCCCCCGGAGCCGCGCAGCCGGCACGCTACACGCTCCTCGGTGTGCTCTACCACCACGGCGAATCCGCAGGCAGCGGCCACTATACGGTCGACGTGGTCCACCCGAACCAAGATGGCCTCGGCAAAGCTTGGCTGCGCATCAATGATGACATGGTGAATGAAGTGGGGCACGATGTCGTGTTTGATGGACATGACGAGGAGCGCGCTGATGGTCGGTGTGCCTATATGCTTGTTTATCGTCGCGCTGCTCCAGCATTGGGAGGATGAGTTGTTTATCTTTTGTTTTTTTTGCTCTTTCGCCTTTCTTCAATCTTTCCTTTCGTTCTGGACGCTTACCACTTTCTGGCACGTTGGTTCTGTATCTTCGCATTACTTATTTACTACCATTCATTTATGATATTTCGATTCTGCCAGTAAACTCGGATCTGAATGAGCCTCGTTAGAGAAAGCCGTGAACTCGGGCTACTTTCCACGACTTGGAGGAGGTCATCTCGCTTGTCCCGTTGGGTTAACGTGAAATGCTCTTTATCAGAAGCTTTGTGCAGTATCTCTCTCGAAGGCAGGGTGGTGATTAATATTGTGCAATATTAGGGCCGATAAATGGGAGTTTGAGCGAGCGGAGATCGTCTTGTACGACATCAAGGACGTAATGTAATGCTGGTGCTCGCACGTAGTAGTCCAGATGACCAGTACAGTGTTCCGGCCTTCCTCGGTTAACTCCCCCTTCCTCGGTTAATTCACTTCTAACTCAGTAAATAAAGTACATAAAACCCTTGAAATATTTCAGTATAATCTATGGCCTTGAAGGGTCATTCCTACCGACTTTGGTGTGTATTGGTGATGAACTGCGTGAAGGAGGTGATTCTGTGCATCAAAATCATCGAAAATTGATGCGTCTCAACTTTTGACACAACACGCCCTCCTGGTCCTGTCTTACTTACTGCTCCGTATTGTGTTGGATAATCTAATATAGTCTTTTACCCATTCAATAAAATAAACTCCAGCCATTTTGGTCAAGCCATGTGTGATTGAGACATGTTTTTTTATTAAGCGTGACAATCTGTGCTTTGTAATCACCAGATTGGATCACGGATCAAAAATGCCGAAATTCTTCCCGAAACTTCAAAATGGTCGGAAAGGCTCAGTCAAAGCGCGTTCGATCGATGCTTATCTTTCAATCAAAGGAGCAGAAGATGCAGGGTGCTCTAAGGGCTTTGGAACACAATGTTTGCTCTGAAAGGCGTCGAAGGTGACTGAGACCATGTCACAGGTTGTGACACATGCTGGTCATGTTAACCGAAGGGGGTTTGCGCTTTTTGACCCCCTCGACTCATTAGATTTTTAATCCAGGAATCGCTCTATTATCATCCACGAAATAATTACACCCTATAGTTTAATAGATGTCATAGCCTCAATTTATCATTTTTCTAGTATGTAATAGTGGATGAGGAAGCTACAATACATCAATTTTAATCTTGTTAACCGAGGAAGGCCGGAACACTGTATGGACTCGGGACCGAAATAGAACGGATATTTAAAATGATTTAGGGTCCGTTCGGTAGGGATAATCTCGGATTATAAGCCAAATTATGTGCGCGACTTATTTACACCGTGACAATCCTAAAACGGCAGCATGACTTTAGTCATCAGCCATGGGATGACCAACGTCTTTGCGCAATTGCTTTGCCATTGAGGCCTGAGGCCCATTGAAAATCGACACGATTGGGGGCGAGATAGTTTGACTCCAACCAAATAAATTCAATTATTTGCGATTCCAAATCGATGCACATCCATTATGCACAGTTGGCGTAATTCCGCATCCCATCACGTGATAAACACGTGGTAACTTGAGCTCCGCTGAACCGTCGTTTGCCCGTAGGGGGCCGAAGCCCTACCCGTACCCGTCGCCATTGCCGAACCTTGGAACCTCGCCTGCAGGGAGCCGAAGCCCTGTACCCATCGCCACTCCCGCCGTCGTCGAATCCCTGCCGCAGGGGGCCAAAGCCCTGCACCTGTCACTATTGCCGTCACGTTGCCGAACCCGGCTGCTGCGTGCAGGTTGCCTGGGGCCGACACGTGCACCCACCTGTTACCATCACGCATCATGCCACCATACCCATCATCGCTGCTGCCGTTGCCATTGCCGCCATGTCCCTCAAGATGAATGATGAAAATTATGAAGTTTGGAGGCCCCTTGATGGAGGCCATATCCATACGCAAGCAGCTTCGCGAGGTCGCACTTGGTGACGCATCGCTTGCTGCCGAGGCCCATTAGGCCGCCCAATGCCGTGCAAGCGTGGGACCGGAAAAACTACCACCGACACATCGAACACCCAGGCTGAACTGGAGTGCATCCACCTTCCGACTCACCACGCATGCTCAACGATGCGCAACGCCCATCTGCCCATTTCTGCGCCGTCCTGCGCCGCTGAAAACAAGTCCGTCACCGTGGAAGGGTTTTGGTAGCCCGGGGTGCATGCACCGCGCTTCGCTCACGGGGGTGGGTTGAAATCGAGCTTGCGCAGCTCGCCCTGTTTCACTCTATTCTGTTACAATACTAGTACCATGCTAATCCCCTACATACAAATTAGAATAGTATAAATGTCTTGTACTTAGCATCTGGGAAGGGCGCGCGTTTGCCCACTCCCAACCGGCACGCAATATCATTCATTCTCCTTTTTCCAACAGAGGTGTGACACAAAATTGTCACACAATGCCATAACAAAGTCACGGATTTGAGTCAGAATGAGATTATTTCATTTGGCGCGTATAATCTGGCTTATAATCCGAGATTATCCCTACCGAACGGACCCTTAGACAATCCCTTAAATGTTCTATGTGTGAACACGATAATAACTGCTAGGAATAATTGTTTCACATTGTATTGGCCGACTGGCCAATGCACACTGCTTACAGTATTTTAACGAGTTTTTCTATGCAATTCTGATAACCATAGCTGAACGGCGTTATCTGGTGTTAACAACGTCCTCCGGCTGCATTTATTTCGCTGCGCTTCAACATGGATTCGCGTGCGCGTAACTCTCTATACAAATTACCCTTGGGTCTGGGAACGTAAGTTCAAGCATGTAAACTAAGAAATAAGAGCCGGAGAGTAATCGGTTCTGGCACACCTAACGATGCACGCTCAGGAAAACCCGAAAAAACTTAAATTCAACTTAACCAACTTAAATGCCTTAAATTGCATTTTAAGCAGTTTAAGGTGATGAATGGTCTTCTGTTTGTCTTGTATTACTTCTTAAGTCATAAAGCGTCCTTAAAATACAGTAAATGAAAGAAAAATTAACTGCGGGAGTAGGCACGGGAAGGATAAATAAGGGTCCGTTCGGTAGGGATAATCTCGGATTATAAGCCAGATTATACGCGCCAAATGAAATAATCTCATTCTGACTCAAATCCGTGACTTTGTTATGGCATTGTGTGACAATTTTGTGTCACACCTCTGTTGGAAAAAGGAGAATGAATGATATTGCGTGCCGGTTGGGAGTGGGCAAACGCGCGCCCTTCCCAGATGCTAAGTACAAGACATTTATACTATTCTAATTTGTATGTAGGGGATTAGCATGGTACTAGTATTGTAACAGAATAGAGTGAAACAGGGCGAGCTGCGCAAGCTCGATTTCAACCCACCCCCGTGAGCGAAGCGCGGTGCATGCACCCCGGGCTACCAAAACCCTTCCACGGTGACGGACTTATTTTCAGCGGCACAGGACGGCGCAGAAATGGGCAGATGGGCGTTGCGCATCGTTGAGCGTGCGTGGTGAGTCGGAAGGTGGATGCACTCCAGTTCAGCCTGGGTGTTCGATGTGTCGGTGGTGGTTTTTCCGGTCCCACGCTTGCACGGCATTGGGCGGCCTAATGGGCCTCGGCAGCAAGCGATGCGTCACCAAGTGCGACCTCGCGAGCTGCTTGCGTATGGATATGGCCTCCATCAAGGGGCCTCCAAACTTCATAATTTTCATCATTCATCTTGAGGGACATGGCGGCAACGGCAACGGCAGCAGCGATGATGGGTACGGTGGCATGATGCGTGATGGTAACAGGTGGGTGCACGTGTCGGCCCCAGGCAACCTGCACGCAGCAGCCGGGTTCGGCAACGTGACGGCAATAGTGACAGGTGCAGGGCTTTGGCCCCCTGCGGCAGGGATTCGACGACGGCGGGAGTGGCGATGGGTACAGGGCTTCGGCTCCCTGCAGGCGAGGTTCCAAGGTTCGGCAATGGCGACGGGTACGGGTAGGGCTTCGGCCCCCTACGGGCAAACGACGGTTCAGCGGAGCTCAAGTTACCACGTGTTTATCACGTGATGGGATGCAGAATTACGCCAACTGTGCATAATGGATGTGCATCGATTTGGAATCGCAAATAATTGAATTTATTTGATTGGAGTCAAACTATCTCGCCCCCAATCGTGTCGATTTTCAATGGGCCTCAGGCCTCAATGGCAAAGCAATTGCGCAAAGACGTTGGTCCATCCCATGGCTGATGACTAAAGTCACGCTACCGTTTTAGGATTGTCACGGTGTAAATAAGTCGCGCACATAATTTGGCTTATAATCCGAGATTATCCCTACCGAACGGACCCTAACGAAGTAATCGCTCGGAATTTGCGTTAACTTGAATGTGTCATCACTCAATAAATCTCTTGCTCGATGAGGTGGCAGTTAGAGGGGACAAGACTACTGTAGTGGACGCGTAGAAGGATGGAATCACGTCACAAGGTCCGCAAGAGAGCAAAACACCGCTCCGGCGGCAAATGGAAGGGAATCCATCTGCTGACTGTAGAAGTCACGAGTACTCTCAGATTCCGCCTACGAGTACCTGGCGTCTGGGACTCCCCATATCCGCCTGCCCGCGCCGCTATCTTGTTTACTCCGGATGGATAACTCTCCGGATGGATAACCTAGAGCAAATCGAGGCCTGCTGTGAATACTATCCTAAAAATATCCTGAATCATGCTTTGATGTAGCCCTGGGTACGAATGCATGCCATACAATACGTTCGGATAAGTAATGCTCCAAAGTTACGTTTGCGCTATTCCGGGGAAGCTTTTCGGACTTTGCCATGTAAAACTGGTATATAACAACTGCCCCGCATCATAGGTGCGAAGAAGACCCACTCCGAGTCTCCGACTCCCTGCCATGACCCAACCTAACGATGTGCCGTTCCCGCCGCTCACGCTTCGACAGCGTCTGTGGGTCCTACCCATCGTGGCTACCTTGCGTAAGTTGTCCAGATATCTTCTTGACCGATGGTATCGTTCATAAGAATCCCACAGCGTTCGCGATAGCCGTCGGTGTCTTCCGCGAAAACAAGGGGAGGTCGTGGTCCCTGGCCGCCAATATCGCCGCGACGCGCCACATTTTCAGTCAGAACTGGGACATATATACGTTACGCTCCTTTATGGGTGGTACCACGTTCCAAGCGTACCAGAAGTGGGCGCACCGGGAAAAGCAACAGGTTGTGACGGACTTGCTTCCAGAAGGTGCAAAGTTACATTGGATTGGACCACGACGAGATGCAAGTCAAGACAGAGTCTTCTTATACTTCCACGGTGATTCTGGCTTGTCACACATTTGTTTTACAACTTCTGATTAGTCGCCAATCTTTTCTTTTCTTGCAGGAGGGGGCTACAGCATCCCTGCGCGGCCCGAGTACTTCCCATTCTTGAGAACTCTCCAGAAGGATGTAGCTGCCTCCCTTGGTGATGTTGGTGTCGCCGTGTTGCAGTATTGTGAGCTGTCTGGCGCCCATCGCTCTACACCTTATTTGTGTGCTGTGCCGCTAATGAATGATTTATATCAGCTCTGACCCCAGATTCCCCTTTCCCAACCCAATTGAAGCAAGCCAATGCGGCGCTTACATATCTGCTGAACAAGGGCATACCACCAGCGAACATCATCATCGGCGGTGACTCGGCGGGCGGAAACCTCACTCTGCAGCTTGCTTCCCATCTCTTGCACCCGCTTTCGTCCATTCCTGCCCCACCTGCGCTCCCACAGCCCCTCGCGGGTGCGGTGCTAATTTCGCCGTGGACCGGCCTCAACGTGGACCGCCCGTCGTATGCGCGGAATAGCGGCAAAGACATGATCCCAGCGAGCTCTTATGCTTTCCTCGGAAATTTGGTCAAGGAAGGACTCCCACTCGGTCAGGAGCACTACGTCGACCAAGTCTCGGCTCCCCCTACATGGTGGCAAGGGCTGGACAGCGTTTTTGCACGCGTTCTCTTTACCGCGGGGGAGCACGAGTGTCCATTTGATCACATTCTCGAGACGAGCACCGTCATCTCTCGTCATGTGCGGGACACTGTGACGTTCGTGGATCCGGGGGCAGTGCACGAAGAGGTGATCTCTAAGTTTGGCACGACTGAGGGCGGATCTAGGAAATGGTATGATACGATCAACGCGTTCTTGTCTAGATCATTCCAAGGTGGAAGTTAAGTGGACTTGTGGTGTCGAAGTAGTGGCAGTGTAGTGGCATAATATGTGCACACAAACCACATTCTCAAGTGAGGATTACTGTACAGTCGCCTCTCATATAAGGCATACCCCTCTACGTGCGTTTTAAGGGGCTATAGCTCTCATAGAAGTGCTGGAAATAGTCTCAAAAATTTTACCATAAAGTTTGGAGGGAGTCCTTGTTCTTCATAACCTTGGCCCTGGCCAAAAAGTGGGTATGGGTATGCCTTATATGATAGTGGATAAACTTAAATGACGCGTACGTAAAATCGCGAGATGGCTGGCGACGGAAGGGACCACGCGATCACGTTCTCTCCTCCGCCGCGGTGGATCCATCGGCTGTATCTTGCCTCACTATCTTGCCTCACCAACCACGCGGTTGGCGTGCTGTTCCGCGGAAGCTTGCGTTTCGAACTTTGCCATGTAAAAAAAAAACTGATATATAACAACACCCCCGCATCCATAGGCGCGAAGGACCATTCCGACTCCCCAGCCATGACCCAACCTAACGATGCACCGTTCCCGCCGCTCACGCTTCGACAGCGTCTGTGGGTCCTCCCCATCGTGGCTACCTTGCGTAAGTTGTCCAGATATCTTCTTGACCGACGCTACCATTCATGAGAATCCCCACAGCGTTCGCCGTCGCAGTTGGTGTCTTCCGCGAAAACAAGGGGAGGTCGTGGTGCCTGGCTGCCAAAATCGCCGCGACGCGCCACATGTTCGGTCGAAACTGGGACATATATACGATACGCTCTTTTATGGGTGCTACCACGTTCCAAGCGTACCAGAAGTGGGCGCACCGGGAAAGGCAACAGGTCGTGACGGACGTGCTTCCGGAAGGTGCCAAGTTACATTGGATTGGACCACGACGAGATGCAAGTCAAGACAGAGTCTTCTTATACTTCCACGGTGATTCTGGCTTGTCCACTTTTTTTTTTTTTGCAATTTCTGACTAGTCGCTAAACGTTGAGTTGCAGGAGGGGCCTACAGCATCCCTGCGCGGCCCGAATGCTTCCCATTCTTGAGCGCTCTCCAGAAAGATGTAGCTGCGTCCCTTGGCGATATTGGCATCGCCCTGCTGCAGTACTGTGAGCTGTCACTATCTGGCACCCATCGCCCTACACCTTATTCGTGTGCTGTGCCGCTAATGAATGATTTATATCAGCTCTGGCCCCAGACTCCCCTTTCCCGACACAATTGAAGCAAGCCAATGCGGCGCTTACATATCTGCTGAACAAGGGCATACCACCAGCGAACATCATCATCGGCGGTGACTCGGCGGGCGGAAACCTCACTCTGCAGCTTGCTTCCCATCTCTTGCACCCGCTTTCGTCCATTCCTGCCCCACCTGCGCTCCCACAGCCCCTCGCGGGTGCGGTGCTAATTTCGCCGTGGACTGGCCTCGACGTGGGCAGCCCGTCGTATGCGAGGAACAACCGCAAAGATATCATCACAGCGAGCTCTTATGCTTTCCTCGGAAATTTTGTCAAGGAAGGACTCTCACCCGGTCAGGAGCACTACATGGACGTAGTCTCGGCTCCCCCTACCTGGTGGCAAGGGCTGGACAGTGTTTTCGCACGCATTCTCTTCACCGTGGGGGAGCACGAGTGTCCGTTTGATCACATTCTCGAGACAAGCGCCGTCATCTCTCGTCATGTGCGGGACACTGTGACGTTCGTGGATCCGGGGGCAGTGCACGAAGAGGTGATCTCTAAGTTTGGTACGACCGAGGGAGGATCTGGGAAATGCTACGATACGATCAACGCGTTCTTGTCCAGATCATTCCAAGGTGGAAATTAAGTGGACTGTGGTGATCGTCTTAGTTCCTATTATTTTAGAAGATTTTCTGAGTTTTCCTGATGACTAGAAGCAGGAGGCACATAAAAGTGACGATGGCACGACACTGAATTGTTCAGGCCTTCAGGGCCTCAATTGTAGAGCCCCCTTTTATGGATATGTACTGTAGATGGTAGGCCGTATCTGGTGTGGCACTGCCAATGTGGAAATATGCAAGTCCGAGGCGAAGGTGTGGAGTAGGGAAGATGAGAAAAGTCAAATAAAGTCGACAAGAGAAGTTGGTGAGGACTATACGCCCTCTTTTTTTTCTCATACTACAAACCCATTCATACCAATACCTAACCAGTCCCCAAAGAGCAAATTGATTCACCACTATGCGTACGACGTACACTCTCCGCGATGGTCGAGCTGATATCTAACGTTATCAATTTTGTACAGAGACCGGCCCGCTTCCCAGTGTGTCTGGTTAACCCGCATGACAACTTGCATTCGTCTAATCGGAAAGAAGAGTCTTTCAGGGCAGTGCACGCGTATGGGAACTGGAACTGAATGGAAAAATGAGCACCTGACACACTTCAGTAGCAACAGAAATGAAAAAGTCCAATAAAGAAAACAATAAAGGGGAAATGAATGTGCGCGGCGCACGCACTTGCGAGGATGTACGATCGAATCGACTGTGTCACGCGCGTGCTGCACGCGACGCGGCGAACGGCGAATTACACCAGGAGGTTCAGGGGCCCCCCCGGCGGCGACAAATAGAAGGAGGAGCCGAATCTAATCCATCCGCTGAATCTTTAGAGCAGGTTGCGAGTACTCTTTCTGGCTTTGCGGAAGATGTCTCGGGCTCCGGGCTTTGGCATATAAAACCCCCGCCCCCTATCATAGGCGCGCGATGACTTCGACTTCCCTGCCCTGCCATGGCCCAACCTAACGATGTACCGTTCCCGCCGCTCACGCTTCGACAACGGCTGTGGGTCCTCCCCATCATGGCTAGATTGCGTGAGTTTGTCAGAATAGTATCTGCTTGGCCGATGCTAGCATTTCATGAGAATCCCAACAGCGTTCGCGATAGCCGTCGGTGTCTTCCGCGAAAACAAGGGGAGGTCGTGGTCTCTGGCTGCCAGTGTCGCCGCGACGCGCTACTTTTTCAGTCAAAACTGGGACATATATACATTGCGCTCCTTTATGGGTGTTACCACGTTTCAAGCGTACCAGAAGTGGGCGCACCGGGAAGGGCAGCAGGTCGTGACGGACTTGCTTCCAGAAGGTGCAAAGTTACATTGGATTGGACCTCGACGGGATGCAAGTCGGACAAAGTCCTCTTATACTTCCACGGTGATTCTGGCTTGTCCGCTTTTTTTTTTTTTTTCGCATTCCCTCATTAGTCGCCAAACGTTGTTTACAGGAGGGGCCTACAGCTTGCCTGCGCGGCCCGAGTATTTCCCATTCTTGAGCACTCTCCAGAAAGATGTAGCTACTTCCTTTGGCGATGTTGGTGTCGCCCTGTTGGAGTATTGTGAGCTGTCACTTTCTGGCGCCCCATCATTCCACAACTCACAGTCCTGTTCCGTGATAGCTCTGGTCCCCGATGCCCCTTTCCCGACCCAATTGAAGCAGGCCAATGCGGCGCTTACGCATCTGCTAAACAAGGGCATACCACCGGCGAACATCATCATCGGCGGTGACTCTGCGGGCGGAAACCTCACTCTGCAGCTTGCTTCCCATATCTTGCACCCGCTTCCATCCATTGCTGCGCCCCCTGATCTCCCACAGCCGCTCGCGGGCGCAGTGCTAATTTCGCCGTGGACTTGCACCAGCGTGGACAGCCCGTCGTACGCGCGGAACGACCGCAAAGATGTGCTCAGCGCGGACACTTATGCGTTCCTCGGAGGTTTGGTCAAAAATGGGCTCCCAGCCGGTCAGGAGCACTACACCGACCAGCTCTCGGCGCCCCCTGCCTGGTGGCAAGGGTTGGACAGCGTATTTGCACGCGTTCTCTTCACCGTGGGGGGGCACGAGTGTCCGTTTGATCACATTCTCGAGACGAGCACCGTCATCTCTCATCATGTGCGGGATACTGTGACGTTCGTTGATCCGGGGGGAGTGCACGAAGAGGTGATCTCCAAGTTTACCACGAGCGAGGGCGGATCTGGGAAATGCTACGATACGATCATCGCGTTCTTGTCTAGATCGTTTCGAGGTGGAAATTAGTTAGTAAACTACGGTGGCGCACCAGAGAGAGGGATATCTATTTTTCCTGCTACTTCAGCGAGACACGGACTATCTCCAGCTCTACTCCTGCTACTGTCCTTTCCTCGTGACTCCGTCACGTTCATCGTGTATACTTAAAAAAATGTTCCAAGGTATTATGTCGTTACTTTTTTAGCCCTTCAAGCTTTAGGAAGCCCTCCTAGGCGGTCATCTCTGAACTCCCATAATTTTCCCCTTTTGGCGTTCTCGCCTCTTCCTCTTTTGGAAGACGTTGTGCTTTTTCAATTTGTGGTCACTATGTCACTACGAAGCACGCCGGCGCCGCGGTTACCGCTAGAATCCGATAAAAATGATCCCAATTGTTCATAAACAGTCCAATACAGGTACGCTATCACTAAAGGAATGAAACTATCCCGGGCATGGTAGGAGTAAGTAAGAAAAGCCACACAACTAAAGCCGCGGACAAGACAACGTTATAATCCTCACTAGTCAACCAAAATACAGAGCCCATCAGGCTCGGGGAGTCTGTCTCCACGGGAGAGACCATGAGAGCCACTCGGCTGATATCGGCCGGCAAGGAAGATGCAAGCAACTGGGACAGTGTCAGAAAATTGCTACAATGACACGCACACTAACACCTACATGTGTATGCTCCTGGGCCAACGAGGTCATATCATCAGAGAAGGGGCTGGTCCTCAGCACCTTTTCCCGCTTCCAACCCCCGGGTTCACTTGACTGACTATCTCCCCGCTGAATGGGATACTTGTTATAAACATCCAGGCTTATTGACCCCCTCCCTACCAGCGACTCACCAAACTTAGACCGGTTGCACGTTTAGATACCTGTGCATGTGGATTCTAGCGTACATTTGGTACGGTGTTGTTGTATGGAATGAAGGGACAGAAGAACGTACTGGTACAGCGGAGACGAGCGCGCAGAGAAAGAGGAGGAAGAAAGGATGTACGATGAAAGGTGCATTATTGCGGGGGGTTGCGAGGGAGATCGACTGGCAGAAGCCAGGCCAGTTTATATATAAACCATGATACAGATTCGCACGAGTTAGGCAACACAGTAACAGCGTATTTCGGAAGGTGTTAACCAAGTAATTTAAGACAAAAATATGACTAGCACGCATTTCTTTAAACTGCTTCAAAATGAAGGTTCTACTCATGACCAGCTGGTGGCATGAATTTATCAGGTACCTTGCAAGATCAGAAAAAGACATCTAAAAAGTACGAGTGTGAGAAAGCTCTGTTGGATTCTCAACATACAGTAAGAAGATATATACAAGTTATTCCCATCATGATGGGCAATAGGCAATACAGCGCGTACCGCCGTAACCGGTATCGCTCTGGCAAAAGTTGTAATGCTTGTCCTAGCCTTGCGTAGGTCTCAGTCAGCTACCTATCTCGCGCTCCGCTCCCGTTCGAGATCTTCTGCGAGAACGACGGCCGCTCGTGGCGCCGCGCCGTGCACATCGCGGTGGTGCGGTTCCTTATGCGTGCGCGAACGTGGGCCGTATGGGATCTCAGGTATGGGCTTGGGGCACCGACCGCGCAGGTGTACGCCGCGTGGGCGCGTAAGAACGCCGCAGAGGTGCTCACGGACGAGTTTCCCGAAAGGCGCAAAATTGCACCGGGTTGGCCCGAAAGGGAGGATCGTGTGATCCTGTATCTCCATGGTAGACAAAATTTTCTTTCTCTAGCCGGGGGTTGCATGTTGATTCGAAGGGTCGACTATTGTACGCGTTTTTGTTGCGTGAAGACTTATTATAACTTGTTTTTGTTGATTGATCGCTCCCCCAAGCTCTCGCACCCGAGTGCCCTTCCCCGACCCAGCTGCGCCAAGCGATTGCAGCCGTCCAGCACCTGCTGGACAAAGGCTTGTCCCCGTCCAACATCATCGTCGCAGGCGACTCGGCAGGCGGCAACCTCGTCCTGCAACTTGCTTCGCAGCTCCTCCACCCCCACCCATCGCTGCCGACATTACGTCCACACCACCGCGCGCCAGCGGCGCGGGCGCCGCCGCCTCCTCCTCCTCCTCCTCCAAATCCGAATCCCCGCGGCCCTTCTTCGGTCGGTGGAGCGCTGCTCATCTCGCCCTGGGTAGAATTTGGCACGGACGCGCCGTCGTACGCTCGCAATGCCACGCGTGACATCGTCCTACCAGCTGTTCGCGGACACCGTTCGTCCGGGCATCGCGCACGAGCTGCGTCATCACCTCGAGGCCGGGGCTCGCGCCGCGCGGGTGGTGGGCCGCTCTTGAATCCGTATTCCCACGCGTGCTCGTCACCGCGGGCGAACATGAGGCGCTCATCGATCAGATCGACAAGGCTGCGGCAGCGATCGCCGAGGTGGTGCGGGACACGACGGTGTTTGTCTCGCCTCGAGGCGTGCATGAGGATTTTATACAGGCCTTTGCGTCCGGCGAAGGTGGGAGGGGGGGGGGGGGTGACTATAAGCTTGTCGTGTCGTGGCCGTCAAAAACTTTTCAGTTGTGAGCACGCGGGGTTCGGACGCTTCACTTGGACTAGACAAATGGCGTTCGCGAGTTGGAATAAACGACTGGTATTTCAGCCTAACCAAAGCGATGCGCTCAGCGAATGTGAGAGGCTGGCTGCGGCCTGCGGCAATCACGTGGCTGAGCTGCTGGGCCGGACCGCCTCATCGCAGCCAAGTCACCCAAGACTTGGCCTCTCATTTTACAAGTTTACACCATGAGCAATCTCGAGAGTGAGTTACCGTTCCACATCCTGTTACTGACAACTGATCTCTCTCAGAGACTCTATTCCAACTCAAGGTACTTACCATCCGCCATCCAGTCCGGACATGAACGCTGACAAGGGTGGATCCACCCCTCCGCAGTTCACAGCAAAGTCGCTAAATCGCCAGGCAAAGAAGGCCCAAAAGGATGAGAATGCAGAGAAAGCACGATTAAAGAAGGTACGTGGTGTTTTCTTGCCCTCCCATCCCTCCTCTTCCGCCTTTTTCACGCACCCGGAGAAGCTCAGCTGAGGAGACTGTACTGTCTACAGGCGCTACAGCAGGGCAATAATGACGGCGCGCGGATATACGCTTCCAACGCGATCCGGAAGAAAAGCGAGGCGCTAAACCTGCTCCGCCTCGCGAGCCGCATCGACGCCGTCGCGAGCCGCGTCGAGACGGCCGTGACGATGCGACAGGTGACAGGGAACATGACGAGCGTGGTAAAAGGTATGGACAAAGCGATGGAAACGATGAACCTCGAGCGCGTGCGTTGCTCTCTCTTCCTCTTCCTCCTCCTCTTCCCCTGTCATCTGATAATACGATAACACAACACACGCACGCACGCACACAGATCTCACTCGTGATGGACAAATTCGAGTCGCAGTTCTCCGATCTGGACGTGCAGACGTCGTACATGGAAGACGCGATGGGCTCGACGACGGCCGTGTCGACGCCGCAGGACCAGGTGGATGCGCTGATGCGCCAGACGGCGGAGGAGGCCAACATCGAGCTTCAGCAAGATCTCGCGGCCAAAGAGGTGCCCAACCTCGCCCCGCCCGAGCAGCGCGCCGCCGCCCTCGGCGAGGAGGACGGCAAACTCGCCGATCGCCTGCGCGCGCTGCGGCCTGTGACCTAAGCAAGACAACTCGGTTGCTTTGCTTTTTTGCCAGTCGTACTATACGTATATCTCACTTTTTTTCCCCCCTCTTCTCTTTGCTATCAAAGCGGATGTAGACAGGACATGTATGGGAGGACCAGCTTTCTCTAATTCTATATATTACCATCACGGCCACCAGCACGACATTCTCAACATGTCAAATGGGGCGTTACTATTGCATTCATGCTAACCCATAATATGCAATAAACATGAGGTGGGCCAGACGTACAGTAATGATCAGTAGCATATTACGACATGGGCTATACTTGAGAAGCATGAAACCCTAAAGTCAACGGAAGGATAGATGGATGTTTGAATGAGTCAGAAATAAGACAGGTAAAAGTGATATAGCTAGACGTTCATCTTGGGGTAAAATACAAAAAAAAAATTGGTGGAGACGGAACCGGTAAACGAAGTTAATGAAGAATAGGATAAGTTGAATGAAGTGGGGGTGGAAACAATGATATGAGGATGAAATGAATAAAATGCGCTGAAGAATCGATTTCTAGCACTGTGGATTGATTAGGGAATATATAAAAAAAGAAAAGAAAGAAACCGAATTTGTTGTAAACCAGGGTCGTGAAAATGACGTGAATAGGGCGATGGCGGGATGGGTAACTTGACGATGTGGGTGGGTATGCGGGGGAGTAGGAAGGCAGAGGGGTGGGGGAATCAGATCTAGTGGGTCTGGCGGGGGACTACCACTCGTTCTCACGGACGATCCTCACCAAGTCGTCCAGCATCTCGCGCTTCTCGCGAGCGCCAACGTGACGCACGGGGGCTTTATCCAGCAGGCGTCCAACGCGCCCAAGCAACCCCGACGGGCCTTCAAGGGGAATGAGGTCCGCGTCGAACCTGCGCACGTCTATCAAAAACGGGTCAGCGAGAGCGAGAGCGCGCCTTCAAAGGGAGGGCCTAGGGTGTGCTCAAACAACTCACATTTTTTGAACGCTTCGAATCCCTCAGCGCCGAGCACGTCGCGGAACCGCCCGGTAACCTCTCGGTCCTTGCGCGAGCGCGCCGAGCGCGTGTACCCAAACTCGTACTCGGCGAGCCGTTCACGCGTGCGCCGCCCACCCTCGCGCTCCCGTACGGACTGATCCATCTCGCGTTCACGATGCAGCGCCCGCGTCTGCGTCTGCGTCTGCACCCGCGCCTCATGCTCCCTCTCCTTGCCACTGCCACCAGCCCTACTATCTGCACCACCAGCCGCACTGGCACCGGCACCGGCACCGGCGGCGCCATTGACGTCACCAGACGACGTCGTCGTCCATTCACGCACGCGGATTTTGGTCGGTGCCCATGTGAGCCCGAGTCCAAGCTCGACTTCGCGTTGCTCCCACCGGCCCGGCCCAGTGCCAGCTGGCACACCGCCACTACCACTCCTCACGGGCGAAGCTGGGGCCATTGCCCGCGTGACGTGTCTCCGGGAACGCTCGCGATCCCGGTCCCGCTCGCGGTCGCGGATGTCACCTCCGTTTCCTCCCCCTCCACCTCCGGTTCCGCTCCCGCGTCGCTCACCGCTCGTGCTGGCTGTGCTGCTAGCCGCGCTCTCAAACGCAAATGGTGGATGCACACGCGCACCGCGGACCCAGTCCGCCGTGTGATTCACCCGCCCCCAGCTGCCCGTGCCACCTGTAGCCGCCGCGCCCGTAGTGGTGTTCGTGGCGACAGTACCATTGGTTGACTGCGATGCGGCCGACGCGCCCGTGATCGATTGCATGGGCGGCGAGTGAAGCCCCGCCTGCGGCGACCCGGTCCCACGGTGCTGGCTCGGTTGTGGATGGGTGTGCGAGCGCGGAGTCTGAGCATGACTGCGCGAGCGCGTATGCACGTGTATGTGCGAGCGCGCGTCTTGCTGCCCGTGTGAGTTTGTGTGTGCGTGCCCGCGACTGCGGTACGCGTGTGACGGGGCCTGTCCGTTGACATTGGCGTGGGGTGCGCCGATCCGTCGGTGCCCGTTTTGGCTTGTACTACGTCTCGCATCTACACCCCCACCGCGCTCGAACTCAAAGCTTGGTAGCCGCGCCCCACTAGTACCCTTGGCCCCATTTGGACCCTCGCGCGAAGCCGTACGTGTCCTGATAATCGGCTGACCAACGACAGGCTTTTCAGAATCAGCCTGATGGTGGTCATGAGTGCCCTCGCGTTGCTTGCCCCTTCCTCTGGCGCTGGAAAAGAGCCCGAGGAGTGGCGAACATCGGCCATCACGCTCAGAATCAGATGACTCTAGTTCGCGCGAGGCATGGATGCGGGGAGGGGTCGAATGTGGTCGCATGCCAGCATCAGCACGATTCGCAGAGATAGGAGAGGCTAAAGGTCGGTGTGGTTGTGGAGCGGCGATAGGACGAGACGATGAGGCGATTGCCGATGGCGGGCCTGCAGAAACATCGGAGTATGTCTGCTCAGTGACCGGATAAACCCCGAGTAAAAGCAGAGTTCGACGCACCGAGTTTGAACCAATTTTCGAACTTTGATACTTTGGATTGGCGGCTTTGTGGAGGATATGGAATGGCAGAGATCTCCTCATCCCTCGGTGTCGTTGGGCGGGACCAGGGCGCGACGGGAAGACCAAAGAGCGGCTTAGAACGGCGCTTCTCTTTGAGCGAGGTTGGCGGTACCAACGAGGCGGAATCGGGGACTGAGGGAGTGGGTATGAGAGGATCGTAAGCGATCAACGGTTCATTAACACCGATACCGGAGTCATTGATCAAATGTGGGGATATCGACTGCGCATGGTGAGGTGGTCTACTGGCACGAAATGTACGTGAATGAAAATTCTTTGGCGTCACGGTTTCGCCTGTCGTCGTCGTATTGTCCGACAGCGGGCGGGAGGGAGAGCGAGGACGTGACACCGAAGGGCCCAAGGTTGGGACAGTAGCAAAATGAGAGTCGGATGTACAAGACGTCGAGGAAGTGGTGATATTGGTAGCGTTCAGCACGTCAGGACTCTCGTTCGAAGTAGAGTCGGAAGGACGGGTGTCGCCCTTGGAGCGTGAGCGGGAAGACGACGAGGACCGTGAGAGAAAGCCACAGAACTTGCAGTAGAAGAGAGTATGTCAGCGGAAGGTACTACGGAAAGGTAAGTAAGCTCACTTTGGCACGACGGGGGAGAGATTCAGCAGGGGGGTCTGCGAAGAGGGGAGGCATGTCGTGGTGGTCGAGGTCGACGGGGTGATGAAATAGAGCTGTGTGAGGCTCGTTCTCATAGTCCGAGGCCAACGCGCGCGATCCGTGTGTGCTCTGTGGGGCAGGCAGGAGTAAAGTGAGCGGACTCCATCGAAGGCCACGTTTTAAGGCCGATAGAAGCATCAATATGAACTCACGGCTGTCCTTCCTGTGCGAGCTGACTTTGAGGAAACTGAGCTGGGTGACCGGACGAGACGTGCAAACTGCGAAAAAAAGCGTGCGTACAACACGTGTTAGGCACGGAAGGGGATAGAAGGGAGCAGCGAGGAGGGCACGGGCACACGCACGTCGTGTGATAGTCTGAATTTGGCAGGGTCGAGCACACCGAGTGAAAGACGGTGTTCCGACTTGGGCCGGGAAGAGTCGCTTGCGGAACTCGGGGAGGAAAGGGGATCGAGGGAGGAGGCCGAGTGAGAAGGGAGAGGGAGAGCAAGGTCATTTGGGAGGGAGAGTGTCGATGACATGTCATGGGACGAGTTAGTTCTGCTGCTTCTTGTCCCATTCAACCCTGCCTTTGCGAAAAACAAAGTTGTTCAGTTCCTTTGGGGCGATGTGTTGGTTTGTGGCCGACACGCAACGCAACGACGCAACACCCGCGTTGCCACGTTCATCCCACGTGGCAACCACCCGAGCCAGCCATCTGGAAACTTCCGCCTCTGCCGAGCATGCCGTTCATCCTCCACTCCGGCGTACGTGCGAACAGGAACGGCTGATTCCGCGCCGAGCCTAACCCAGGGATGCGGCGCCGCCCCTTTCCCCGACTCATCTCCATGTCCTACGAACAATTTATACTCTCTATGTTTGCCTCAAGCGTGAGGAACTCACTTCGGGGATACCGCCATCGCCACTCGGCTGGTGGAATGACAGCAGTGTTCTCAGCATCATACTTACTAGGTAGCTCTGGGAACAGCATCCTTAGGCGCATCTATGCTTCGTTTTGCTCAGTTCTTCACCAAGAAGAAAGAGCTCCTTGACAGAGTCCGTGACCACATGACTAGCCTACCATTCTCAAAGGAGAAGCTCTCTGTCTCTCCCATTTCCAAAGTCTTGGAAATATCTCCATTACCCCACTACCGAATGCGCAAAAGACGTCCGCGGGTGTCATGCTAAACCACCACTTTGTCATCTCATTGAGGTTCTATTATTATCTGCTCGACGCCGTGCGATAGGCTTGTGTATAAAAAGGGCTACAGAACCATTGTCGAAAGCCTCGGTGCTCCCTCTGGCTTGCCCTGTAGCCGCGATGGACTCAAACCTAGAAACCCTGCCGTCTCTCCCCAAACAGGATGCCCCTGACTTACCCCTAGAAGAGAAACACAGTCTCTCTGAGAAAGAAAAGGACTTGGAACCAGCACCTGATTCTGGTGTTATCGATGTACTTCGAAATGAGCGAGAGCTCGTCACGCGTGTTATTTCAGTCGACGATGACCCGTCGTTGAACCCTTACACGATTCGCTCGGTTCTAATTGGCTCTGGCCTTTCATTGTTTGCAGGCACTATCGGTAAGTACTAGCCATTGCGGCTGGAGACTCCGCGACCTCACTCCCTCTTGATAGCGGAGATCTATTACTTCAAACCTGTGAGTAATCCCTTTTCCGCGACCATCTATCTCGACGGACTGAGCATTGTGAAAAGCAAACAGTATTTGTCTCAACTATGTTCCTCGCCGTCCTCAGCTACCTTATTGGAAGATCGATCGAAATTGTCTTACCCAGCTCCGGATGGTTCCGCTATCTGAACCCAGTACGTATTCCCCACTCCCACTTGGACCTCGTTTATACATTTCGCCTCGAAGGGTCCTTTCAACAAGAAGGAGAATGCATTCATACTCATAATGGCAAGTGCGGCTGCAACTCAGCAATGGCAGCAGAGGTCTTTGCAGTCCAGGCCCTGTTCTACAAAGACGTCAAGTCGAGCAAACTTGCAGCTATGTTGGTCGTTTCTTCAAGCCAATTCCTCGGCTACGGCATCGCGGGCTTGTTGAGGCGTGAGCTTTTAACGTACCTTTTGAAGACTTCTCACTGACTATTGTCCTCACTAAGCTGCTCTCGTGTATCCTTCTAAGATGCTATACCCTAGCATCCTTCCCTTAATCTCAGCGCTTGATGCTTTCCATGACAATAGCAGCGCAAAACAATTCGAAAGCAATGAGAAGAAAAAGAGGATATTCTATACTGCATTTCTCACGTATGTCTTACGCTATGTTAGCGTTGCGCAGTTTCTCGCTAACTGACTTGGTCTAGAATCTTTATATGGGAGCTCTTCCCAGAGTACATATTTCCTCTGCTCACAGGTTTCTCAGTATTTTGTCTCGCACACCCAACATCCCCAGGTTTCACCCGTGTGTTCGGCGGATCCAACAACAACGAAGGGCTGGGTCTCCTTTCCTTGAGCTTCGACTGGAATTACATCTCTGCTGCTTGGAACCCATTCGTGATCCCGTTGAAAGCACAGGTGCTAATCCATACCCATCTCCCCCTCATTGACACCCGTGCTTATACGTGTTTCCTAGTTTTCTGTTCTGATCGGATACATCCTCTGCATGTAAGTCCTCAATCACCTCAGTTGTTATCGCAGATCCATGGTTTTTCACAGCATTGTCTCCCTGGCCGCGTATTATAACAATACCTGGGCATCCAAGAACTTCCCATTTGTAGGCAGATGCTCAAATATATGAACCCTACTAATGTGTGTCGGTAGCTTTCCCAAAAATTGTTCTACGAAAACGGTACCGTTTACGATCCGCTTCTTATCCTCAACAACAGTTCGGAGGTCGACCCGACTCTACTAGCACAGCAAGGGCTGCCCTATTTTTCCGGCACATGGATCATCTACTTGCTGGCCGCGAACATGGGATTGGCTGCAACTATCACCCACCTCTTACTCTGGAACTGCGACGACCTTCGTCCAGCATGGAGTTGGATGAACAGGGATTCACTCAGGCGGGGGTGGGAAGGATTCAACTGGAAATTCTGGGAGGATGATATACCAGGGGTACCCGCTGATGCGAATGCTGACCCTCACTACCGGGAAATGTGCAAGGTAAGCGGTTCGTTCTTTGTATCCGGCAGACGTATTAAGGCAAGTTCAGTATCCGGATGCCCAAAACCATTTGTATGCTGTTATGCTCGTGAGCTTACTCGTCGTCGTACCAACGATCCTCCACGGGGCTGGGTCAACACTCACATGGTGGGTCTCCGGTGAAAAACATTATTTGATACTGATGGGCCTTTTGGCGGTGCGAAAGGTGGGGTTTCTACATTGCGGTTATACTAGCGGCCATCTCGCTTTTATTCCATGGGGCACTTTCTGCTATGACCGGCATAACCTTCATCGTCCAACCCTTTGTTCAGATGATTGGTGGCTTCTTATTCCCTGGAAAGCCAATGGCCAACATGTTTTTCGTGTTATACAGCTATAGTGAGTTACTGATGCTGACCTGCGCGTACTGTTCAACGCCCCGATATCCGGCAAAATAGATTCAGTGAACCAGGGGGAACTGCTGCTCAGGAACCTGAAGATCGCTCAGTGTATGTTCACATTTCGAGTTCCAGATGCCTCACATCTTGACGCGTGCTTTGCATCAGACACGAAACTCCCACCCCGCGGAGCGTTCATAGCTCAGCTCTTAGGCACGTTCCTCGGGTCTAATCTTAACAGCGGTGAGCATTCAGCTACTTTACATCAACCTTAACGTTTATGTTTTTCCTAGTCATGTCGACTTCTATTCTCACCAATCAACACGCCATCCTGAAGTCAGTCGAGGGCACTGATGTCTGGTCTGGCCAACAATTACAGCGATTTAACTGGCAGATTATGGCCTGGAGTCTTCCGCAGGAGCTCTTCGCCACTGGTGGTCGCTACCAGTGGGTCGCGTGGGGATTTCCCCTCGGCCTCGTCATTCCGATCCCATTCTGGTTCATCCACCGCCACTACCCTAGGCTGCGTGGTGATTACCTCTACACACCTATCATCCTGTGAGCTTCGAAAGGTTTGATTGATTTCATGACACCGATACTGATGACACCACCTTGCAGCTGGTGCATCGGCGTGCTCAGCGTTGGGATAAGCTCAGCGTTCACGGCGTACTTCGTCGTCGCATGGTTCTCGCAGTGGTTCCTGCGCACGCGCCATCCAAAGTGGTTCGCGAAATACAACTACATCCTCGGTGGCGGTACGAAACCTTCATCTGATGATAGATAGTACACGGCATTGACTGAGATGATCTCCGCATAGCACTCGATGCCGGAACCCATATCATGGTGTTCATCTTGTCATTCGCAGTGCATGGTGCGACGAAAACATCGCACATGTTCCCAAAGTGGTGGGGCGCGAATTATAGCGGCAACTACGACCGATGCGCAGTCACGACGTCCTAAAGCTACGGTATGGAAAGGTCCCGAGGTGTGATGTACGTTATGGCATGTCAATCAGTGCTCAAGAACTAAGACTTCGCTTGGAGGAGGATAGCATGGATGGCTGGGTGATTGTGGATATTGATATCGGACTGTCCTTCCCGAACCAATTCTGATAGTAGTGTATGACTTACTCCCGAGAGAAAACAATGAAAAAAAAAATTCCGAGATGTGGAAACTTACGTCCTTCCACTGCGTGCACAACAGAAGATCTTAAAAGTAAAGTACATAACGGAATTTTTTACAACATCCAGGTTCAACTCACTTGCCGTTCCTTGTGTGGGAAACACGAACGCTTTCAGAGATGTGAATGAGATGAGAAGGGGGCATGACCACAACCGCTTTAGGAACGATACGGGAGGCGAGGTGAGGCACGTGACGTGAGAAATAATGAGGCCATTTCCAGCACAATTGCGACATCACTCCTCACGGTCAGCGACATGGCCATGCTGTGTGAACGTGTGAACCAAGGCGGCTTATCTATCATCATCTCATTATTTCACTGCGACGACGGTGTGGCTTCACAGTTACCCACCAAGAGCTTAACCCATGCTCTGCTGCTACTCTAAATCTCCCCTGCGCGCAGCCGCGGCCAGCGCGATCCGCGGACAGACCCGCCTATCGTCCTCCAGTGCGCGTCGCCTCAAACCTTCCTACTACCCTGATGCCGTCACACCCACGCGCCCCTTGCCTTCATTTCCCTGCGTCGCGCAACATGCAGTGCGGGAGAGTCGCCTCCTGTCTGAGCGCGCATCCGCATCACCTGAGGATCCCTCATCTTCCGGCCCGGAACCGCCGTACTGCCGTCCCTCGCCGTCGACCTATCAGACGTACCACCACACGAAAGCCCTGCCGCTCACCTACTATGCCGATCCCCTGCTCGAGCTCGACGTCGCGTACGAGACTTGGGGGACGCTCTCGCCCGCGCGGGACAACGTGATACTGCTCCACACCGGGCTCTCTGCATCCTCTCATGCCGCCTCGACACGTGAAAACCCCGCGCCCGGGTGGTGGGAAAAGTTCATTGGTCCCGGCCGCGCGTTGGACACTAGCCAGTTCTTTATCATCTGCACGAACGTGCTTGGCGGATGCTATGGCACGACGGGGCCTTCGTCCATCGACCCGGCTACTGGGAAGCGGTATGCGACCACCTTTCCGGTGATCAGCATCTTCGATATGGTCAGGGCCCAGTATGCCCTGCTCGATCATCTTGGCATCGAGAAGCTCTATGCGAGCGTCGGATCGTCCATGGGCGCCATGCAGAGTCTTGCCGCCGGCTGGATGTTCCCTGAACGCGTAGGGAAAATCGTCAGCATCAGCGGAACCGCACGCAGTAGCCCATCAAGTGTCGCTATGCGGTTCGCACAGCGGAGTGGTATGGTTTTTTTTTTTCAAGATTCGATCGCCCTTCTCAGATGCTAAATTATGGCAGTTCTAATGGCTGATCCGAATTGGAATGATGGATTCTACTATGACGGCCTGCCGCCCCATACGGGCCTCAAACTCGCACGCCGTAAGCCCACATTGATCGCCCCGAGTCCGGGCATCTCTGACTTCTCCCCCCAAGAAATTGCAACAATAACTTACCGCTCGGGCCCAGAGTGGGACATACGTTTTGGTCGGCAGCTGCGAACATCCCCCGAGCCAGCTGAACAGCGCATTCCTGCGTTGTGCCCAGACTTTCTCATCGAGACCTATCTCGATCACCAAGTGAGTTTCCATCCACTTCCGGTGAACGCTGGGTCTAACACATGTTATGTAAACTAGGGAGAACAGTTTTGCCTCAAATATGATGCGAATTCTTTGATCTATGTCTCGAAGGCTATGGATCTTTTTGATATGACGGAGCCAGCCCTAGTCGCGCTGGGGCTTGTGCCCGCTACCCCCATGCCGCCCCCAACTCAACCCTCCCTACATATGCGTCTGCATCCGCCACCGGCAAATCCTGCGCCGCACTTGCCTGCACTCGCCGCGGGCTTACGTCCTCTCTCCCACATACCGACCCTCATCCTCGGCGTGCAGTCCGACATCTTGTTCCCAGTGGAGCAGCAGCGCGAGGTTGCGGACGCGCTGCGTATGGCGGGTAACTCTCGCGTCAGCTACTATGAGCTCGGTGGCGTGTGGGGCCACGACACGTTCCTATTGGACGAACAGAACGTCGGCGGTGCGATTAGAGGATTCCTATTTTAAGTCGCCGTTCTGGCCAAGAGCTTCAGGACAATACATATCCGAAAGCGACTCGTCGCCCGATGTTATTGTTATTTGTTGAAAACATTTGTGGCGCCTTAGCCGTGGCGATTTGGCGTCCACACGGGGTTCTGAGACCGGATGGGGGATCCTCTCTACTGCCTTTGGGCGGATGACCTAGCGCCCATTTGACCCCTTTCCCTTCTGGTTCTTGATTTGCGTACGCGTACGAGAGTCTCTATCGTGGGACCTTACGGGAAAGGTGGAGCAAAGTTTGAGGAGTTCATACAGTACACAGCTGTTGCAGAGACCTATTGTACACGTTGATCGCATGATGGGGACCATATGGCAATAGGACATGATATGTCACGCATATACATGGTATCACCGAGCGGTACGGCATTTACGCAGTGATGATGTACTGCATGTAAATGGCGGTGCGACCGAGGGGTTAAGAGCAAGGTACGGAGCTGGGATACTTTCGGAAGTCCGAAACAAATCCGTGGTGGCAAGGAAATATCTCCGAATATGTCCCGCCACGAAGAATGTGGAACCAGATGTGGACATGCGATACTCGTGCACGATATTTGACTATGAGAACAACTAATGAAGTTTGCAGATGCACGTACTGCGATGATGTCGCAATAACTGAAAAGTAAAGTTACTGTATGCATTAGCCGACATTGTCGGCTAATACTGTAGCGTGGTAACTGTAAAACCATTGCTGAGATAACCCCACGTGGCAGGCGGGGGTCAAAGGTGTGGTCTCTGTACCGCCGGGCTAAAAGAATTGCCCCCGTCCAGTTCCATTTTACCCCTCTCCACGTATACCGCCGCCGAAGCTCCATTTTATTTTTTTATTTTTATATATCTGAATGTGCTAGTCCCCTAATCCGCGGCCCATCAAGGATCAAAGAAGTGAAGTTTTGGTGTTGGGGGCCATGCATGCGCGGCGAGAATAGCGGTGAACGAATCACACAACTGGGTGCCTCCGGAATAAGGGCTATAGAAAGAAAAAAAAAAAAAAAACTGGCGCCTACACTAACTACCACACACTTGGGGACACTGTTGGGCCCTTTGGCTCTCTCTCTCTTCTCTCTTGTCACGACGGAGCACGGTCGGTCTGGGCTTTTTTTTGCACCTGATTTAACTGTTATGTGCACGCACGCACGTGGAGGGGAAAACTGGGAAACTGGCCTGCCACAAACGGTGCAACATATACACATACTTCACCACACACGGTGACCACATCGATAGGGCCGGAGGCGTGTGTATGACTCGTATGACTCTACCCCCCTCCCCCGTCTCTCCACCGCCGCCGCCGCCGCCCTGGAAAAGCTCCTTTTGGCGCCAGTTGTTGGCAGTGGGGTGGAGATCCGTGTTCCAAATTTTGAATCAGGCAAAATAAACTCCATTTTTTCCGGACAATTGCCACTTTACCAGCCGTGGGAGCGAGGCTCCATGAAGGACGGAGTATCAGCTCGTGGTGTTGTTGGTCTCTTGTTGTTGAAAGCTTGCTTGTCCGGGTGTCTCGGTTGTCTCGCAGCATGGGAGCCCCTCTCTCACTGCTCCGAAAAAGATAGATATAAAACGCCGAGCGTGCCTGGGGTGGAATGCGCTCCTTTGGTCGTGCAACACCTACCGCTTGCTTGTGCTTCGTCTTTTTATAGCGCTACTCCTCACCGTTGTTCCTCGCCTCAAACCCACTCTTGTCTTGTCGCTCTCACACACATCGGCACACCGCGCCCACCCATGTCATCATCAATCGTGAAAATCCCACTCATCATAGTCGCTGCCGTCGGCGCATGGTATGCACTCACCCCGCCGCAACCTCCGCCGCGCGATCAGGAGCGCGTCAAGTCTGGGGGTGTAGAGCGCTCATTTGGGTGCGTCGTGCGCATACACGCGCTTCTTTGGAAGGTATGTGCCCGCTCTCCGTAGTTCCCCGTCTGCACGACGCACCCACAATTTGTGCAGTGCTCCGTTCTCGCGAGCCTCCTTGCAGAGCTCGCCGCCTGCGTATTCGCCATATTGCCATCGTCGCAACCGTCACATCTCTTCTCCTTCCTGCGCACACCGGCGATGCCGCCGTCGCCGCCTCCACTTTCCTCGACGCTGCCCGTGGCGTTCGTGCTCGGTTGCTTGACGACGGCCGCGAGCGGCGCGTTGCGCCTCGCGTGCTACAAGACGCTTGGTTCGCTTTTCACGTTCGAGCTCACCGTGCGCTCAGACCACCGGCTCGTGACCGGCGGGCCGTACGGATTCGTGCGGCATCCGAGCTACAGCGGCGTGGTGCTCGGCGTCATCGGCACATTGCTCGTGCACTTTGGGCCCGGCTCGTGGTGGGTGCGAGCGGGTTGGTTGGGTACGTTGGCGGGGCAGGTGTATGCCTTGTGTTGGTTTGCGATGGAGACATACGTGTTATCGAGCATTATGGCACGCGCTTCAACAGAGGATGCTCTCCTCAGGAAGCAATTTGGAGGCGAGTGGGACGCGTGGGCGTCCAGAGTACCGTACCGGGTAATCCCCGGAGTGTTTTGACCTAGAGGTGGAGGAAGGGAGGTGGCTGATGTATGTCATGTACACTGAGGCTTGATGATGTTTGAACAACGATTGATCGTCCCACCGGAGTGTCATGATCGCAATCGCGAAAACAGGCAGTACAACGGCATCCTACAGGTATGACCGCAGCAGGTTACATCAGCCCGTGACGTTGGTGGTAACGACGGGGACAGGAAAAAACAAGGGCGAACGCGCTTCAACCAGTCACGTACGGCAGTGCAGGTCAACGCGGGGGCACGAATCACTGGCCAATTCCAACTTTCCCATATTCGACCGTGACATAGATTCTTGGTTCGTGAAAGCCGGAGATGGGTGCATTAATGCCGGAATATCCAGAAACGGCCATGACGTGTCTCCTTTGACGGTCGTTACCTAGTGCTAGTGGGGTCCAGACCTCGCGGCGGTGCAAGCTTTCACACAGACGTGCACACAACGCGACATGCCAGACCATGCGGGGGACTGCTGCTCCGGGACGGGACGGGATCATGATATATACGATGCGGCGTAATACGTTTCATGAACGAAAAGAACCTATCGGTGATGCCCAATCAACGCTAGCCGTCGTAAGCCTCAATGAGAGATAAAGGCCACTGACCCAGCGGTATTCAATGAATCGATACGTCCCGTTGGCGTCAATCTACTAATCTTGAGCGCTGCCTGTCAGTGGGTATTCATGGAGGAGTACGCCACCTTACGAATGACACCAAGTCTAGTTTGTTAAACCACTAAGCATCTGGGGGCCAATTTCACGTCAGGACAAACGCTGTGGCGGCCATGTACCGTTATGGTTCCGTTGACCATGGCCTAGGAGGCTAGGACACGTCAGAGGAGCTGGCCTCGTTGGGCAAGTTGGCCTCCCAATTCCGCGAGCTTCTCTGGGGGCACGAGAAGTTCTATGTATTTGTGACACGTCCAAGAGCACGCCGTTGGCAGGGCCAGGCCAGAGAAACCTAGATCGGGTCCACTCTGTGTTGGTCAGGAGGTCGAGCACCACGGTAGTGTGGGAAAGCTTCGGGAAGCTGTCCCGGAGAGCCCGGAGTTCTGGAGTCTGGTGGCAGGGGACGGAAGGGTGCAAGGCCGGAAGCGGCCGGCATTGTATGGGCGCGCCGTCGCCACGGTCACAGCAGCGGCAATGTTGTCGAGTCAAGGCAGGCCCCTAATGCAACCTCGCTTCTGGAGCTGGAGATGACATTGTTGCACCTCTTAAGGTTCGTACGCGAACTTTTGGGCATCTCGACTCCATAAACTGATTATGCCTCATGGTTAGTTATGTTGCGGCGGTCGCGGCCTTCATGTTCGTCACGCTCTCTCTCGGTGCGCTGCCCCGGCATTTCTCGAATGGATTGCCTACTAAATTACTGAAATCTGTCAATCAATAACAGCTAGCGGCTTGCTATGGCTTTCGGAATTGATCGAAGAGCACTCCAAACTCGCCAAGGTCATCGGAAAGAAATGCATCTATGTACGTGGGCTTGCCGCTGTCCTCACCTCGGGCGCACGCTCAGCTCATAATACGCCCAGGCCATAATTTCGATACACGTCTTGCTCGCATTCACAGATGCCCTCCCCCTCCACAAGGTCGCATTTTCCATCCTCTGCCACATCATATATCTCCAAAACTTCTCCGACACATGGCCGGTCATTTCTCTTACCTCCAAATCATTCATCGCGTCTTGCGTCCTCGTCATCGCCGACCATTTCATGTGGTTCTTCTATTTCGCACACCTCACGCAAGAAGCGCGTCAAGCTGCGCGCAAGACGTATCGCGGCGGACCCTTGATGAAGGCGCCCACCTTTGGTGACATGGCGACCTTCTTCGGCATCTGCGTCTGGTCCGCCCCGCTTTTCCTCTTCCTGAGCCTGAGCGCCAATGACAATACGCTTCCTACATCTGGTGAGAGTTTCATTCCTAGCCCCTTTTCTTTCCTTCTTTAGTCCTGTAACGTTCACTCATTCCACCTACACAAACCAAAACAACCAGGCTCTCTCGACACCATCCACTCGCCGTCCTTAGCATCCATCCAGCCCTCTGCTCAACGCTCCCGCTCATCGCTCTTCCGCTCGATACTCGGGATCGTTCCTGGTATGCGTCGGCCATCATCACGAGGCCCCGAGGGCCTCATCGCTCCTTCATCGCCGAGTTTCCCGCCACTCTCGCCCCTGCAAGCGTACCCCCTCTCACCACGCACGCCCACACGGTCAATGTCCTACGGTGAAGTTGGCGACCTTACCCGAAATGAGCTCATGCCAGAATTCTCGCTTGGCCGTCCACCTGCACGGCGAATGTCCCCTAACCATACTAGTAGCTCACTAGTATTGGGCCATCCACTCGCTCGCAGACGAGGATCGGACATGTAATGTTTCTCTCTGTCTTTTTTCTGTCTGTCCAGGTGTTCGTGATCTGTCCCCGTACTTGATTTACTTTATATTGGAGACAATAATGTAAATTCATGCGGTCTGGAATTGCTTGGCACACGCGCCAGCATACGCGTATGACGCGTCATCCCGAGTGCTGCAGCCACGGTCCGGAAAGCCGGAGTCCGCAAACAATTGCCAGTTGAGTTGGTAACTCGTGGATGATAATTCAAGGGCCCGGGGCAACTAAGTAATAGCCAAAGGCGAATAACCATCTGGACCTCGGGTGCGACGGCACTTGTACGGTTCCACCACCCATTCCTTCTCTTTGGACCAACCTCCATGATGGTCAAAATTACCCACTTTGAGACCCATGGTATAGTCAACCTGGCTGGTTTAGCAAAGGCGTAATGGGGTGACTTGAGTGCTAGATGTCAGGTTTCCAACCTCTTTGACGGGTGATGGGAGCGATGCAATGTTCGTCTTCGCGAGCCTGAACAAGAATCTTGTGCTGACTTGTGCAACGGAACGTTGAACAGGAATACGGACTGCGATTACTCATCTGCGTATGTGTCGCTGTATACGGATTCGGATCTCGTTGGACACGGGATGACTTTCACCATTGGGCGTGGAAACGACATTGTGAGTTTGGGGATTTAGGGTGCTTCGACAGAGAAACGAAACAACCTGTGATTTCATAGGTTTGTCAAGCGATCAAGGCAGTTTCCAGCCGCCTCGTAAACAAGGAGATCGAGTCGCTGTTTGAGGATATGGGGAAGGCATGGGATTACCTTGTCGCCGACCCGCAACTTCGGTGGTGCGCTTTCTCCTTCGCTATTCGAATGCGTGTTGAGTTCTATAGCGATGCCGTAGGATCGGTCCAGAGAAGGGTGTTATTCACATTGCGACTGGTGCAGTAGACAACGCTCTCTGGGATTTGTACGCTAGGGCTCGCCAGAAGCCCCTCTGGAAACTTCTCGTTGATATGAGTCCGGTAAGCTCCGGACTGCGCAGCGTCATGGTCTCCTGCAGACATCCCCTCCTCTTCTACAGGAGGAACTGGTCAAGTCTGCCACGTTCCGATATATCACTGATGCGATCACGCCTGATGAGGCGCTTGCGAACCTCAAGGCAATAGAAGCAACGAAGAAGGACCGTGAGGCCATTGTGCGTTCGAAAGGGTGAGGGACACCGAGATGCTTACTATCTGCCGGCCTTCTTCATCAATGCTCGTACTACGCAGATACCCCGCCTACGTGACGTCTGCAGGCTGGCTAGGTCGTCTCGCCCCGATCACGTCGCGTGGTTGCAGCTGATTCCTGACGACTTGGAACTTTTTTGATTCTTTGCTTTTCGCACAGGATACTCAGACGAGAAGATCGCCAGGTTGACAAAGGAAGCCGTCCAGGCCGGCTTCAACCACTTCAAAATGAAAGTGGGCGCAGACCTCGCGGACGACCTGCGCCGCGGCAGACTGATTCGCTCGATCATCGACGACCTGCGGTACATCCCGGCCAAGCCCGATTCCGCACGCCTGCCAGGCAGCCCAGGGCTCGCAGGGAAGAACGCGGGTCCGACCGGTTCGGTGCTCATGATCGACGCGAATCAGGTGTGGGACGTGCAGCAGGCGATCGACTACGTGTCCTCGCTGACAGAGATCCATCCCTGGTGCGCGCGCGCTAATTTTTTGTTTTGTTTTGTTTTTTTTTGCTTTTTTTGTTTTTCTTTTCTTTTCTTTCGAATGGGCGAGCGAGCGAGGCCTTTTTTTTGTTTTTTAAAATTGCACGGTCGGACGCAAGCTGACTGGCGGTTTTTGCATATGCACCCCCCCCCCCCCCTTTTTTTTTTTCTTTTTTTCGCTAGGTTCATCGAGGAGCCAACGGCGCCGGACGATGTCCTTGGACACGCGGCCATACGTCGCGCGCTAAAACCGCATGGGATCGGCGTCGCGACGGGCGAGCACGCGCATAATCGGATGGTGTTCAAGCAGCTCCTCCAGGCGGACGCGATAGACGTCTGCCAGATCGACTCGTGTCGTCTTGCTGGCGTCAGTGAGGTGCTCAGCGTGCTCTTCATGGCAACAAAGTGAGCAAAAAAAAGCCTTTTTCTTTCTTTCTTTCTTTCTGGATACGTCGTGCCAGTGCGGCTGTAGTCGTGGTTTTTATTTTTATTTTTGGCTCGATCGAGTCCCTCTGGCGGTGTGCTCACACACACATACACATTTTTTTACTGTTCCGGTTTGGGGAGCGATCTTTAGGTTTGGGGTGCCGGTCTGTCCGCATGCGGGTGGCGTCGGGCTCTGTGAATATGTCATCCACTTGAGGTGAGGACTACTGCTTGCTTGCTCGCAGTTCATCGAGATGCTGAGGCACTTGGCGATCGCCTTGAAGCTTGATTGATTATATTGCAATCTCGGGAACTATGGAGCGCAATGTGCTTGAATATGTGGACCACTTGCATGAGCATTTCCTCTACCCATGCTCAATCAACGAACAAGGACGATATAACGTGCCAAACAATATTCTGGAGGGATACAGGTTATGTTTCATGCCAGAACTTTAGGAGATTATTACTCATAATATGTACTTCCTGTAGCATTGAGATGCACAAGTCGAGCATTGCAGAATATGAGTGGCCGAACGGGTCATACTGGGCAAAGGCAAGGGCAGAATGATGGGAAGGAGATCAAAGGAGTGTTCTCGAATAATGTATTGATAACTCAGGCTGGGGGACAATACATACGAGGGCACCGATGGTTTCGAGAACAATAGCAGTGAAAATATACCTCCAGGCTCTTAAATAAGACGGGAATGCGTGAACAATAAAGAATCGCGGCATGGGGGATGTGAGTTTTTCACGCACGGTGACAAACAGTGAGCTTGAAAAGTTCTATGCAAACGCACGCCTTGCCTCGTATCTACGTTCTGCTCATATTGCGGTCCATAGTCCGAGGAAATAGAAGGAAAAATAAACAAATAAACTATTTGCGTGCTCCACGCGCGTGCGCCGTCATGGTTTATATCGAGAGAAAGAGAAAGGCTGAGTATAAATAGCAAGCGAGAGGCCATAGAAATCACACACCAGATACACATGACCGAGACTGAAGCAAGTGTTTCATTCCCTTGAGGGGGAGAGAGTTTTTATGTGAGGCCGTTGAAGCGCGCCCCGCGGCCCCGGAGTCGAGCGGCTTTTGATGGTGGTAGCTGTGTTGGTATGCTTCGCGGGCGTTGCTAACGTAAGAGGCTCGACACTGCTCCAATTGATGTGGGTGCGGTAATGGAACTGTATGGGTGGAGTCCTTCAAGTTGAAGGAGATTTGCGAGGACGGCAGCACGAAGGGGATCTTGAAAAGACATCTCATCGAGCCGGGCTTGAAAGCGGGAGATCGACTCTTCCAGATGCTCGTATAGGCCAACTTTCTTGGCGCGGGCGGAGCTCGAACGAAATTTACGCAGACCTTGCACCTCCTTTGCACAGACTTGTACAATGCAAACCAGCCTCCCAGATCTTCCTTTCACAGGTTATGGAAAAGCAGAGCTTCGTCCCTTTGGTAACCCATAGTACTGCCAAATCCACTGCACGGACATATCCTAGGACCGATCTTAGGACCCTCAGGTCTTGGACCTCCTTCCCCCACGACATTCACCAAGCCATCCAATCTGCAACCGCCCGCAAAGATTTGGATTCTACTCCGTTTTCTATAAATTCCTGGACAACGACAACTTTTGTAGAAAACGAAAATGTCATCCTTAACCACGCAAGATTTGCATTGCACACGCCAGTTGAAAATGTGTTGGAGATCCTTGGGGTGAATGGATGGTTCGCCGTGCCAGGTGGTGGGAATGTTGCAATTGTAGGAGATCCGGATTTATCGTGGATTATGAGTCAAACACAGCCGCATCCGAAAGTTATCATACGTGTACCACTCACTACTTGTTTGCTTGTTGTTAAACCATGCCGGTGTAGATTGAATACAAAAGTTGGTGGGCGGCGAATCTGGTTGTCGCTGATGCTAATGGCGGCACTCCTGGTGATGCCCTCAACAAAGCATCCTTGCACGCTCTCGAACAGATCTACGGCTATATGACCTTCAACAACAACAAATTCGGTATCCTTTCCAATTGGCAGCGTGCCTTGTTCCTGCGCCGCGCTGAAACATTGGATCGCAAGACTCTTGAGTACTACACTATCGAATTAGACGGGCCTGACCAGGCTATCTCAATGCTGAAAGCGTGGGTCGGCATGGTGTTGCTTGCGGAGGATGACTGGTTCTACGCATTCCCTACCATCTCCTCTGCCCCTCCAGGTCGAAACTTCAGAACCTCGGTGGCCGCCTTGAAGGAACGGAAGGTAGCTGTTCGCAACGCTCAAGAGTATCGTATGGTACCCATTGATGGTGATTACCAGTGTCTCACTCTTGACTTTCGCATCTGTCGCTTCGACCTTAGCTCTGCTCACCATGGAGCGAATGGCTGTGTGGTAAATGCACGACTTCTAGCACCATCTGTCGGGAAACGTGACCTCCAGGTTGTCTGCAAAGTTGTCGATTTCTTGTGCTATCCCGATACAGCAATATGGCTAGATAACGAAGCCCATGCCTACGCGGCTCTGCAAAATCTCCAAGGCCAGGTGATCCCCAATCTGTATGGCTTCTACGAAGTTTGGGGCATTCTGAAGCTCCTTGCTCTGCAACCCGTTGGTAATGCCATTCCTGAAGATGAACCAATCGACCAGACACTTCGCGAGAAGATGAGGGCGGCTCTCCGACATATTCATGATGCTGGGTATGTGCACGGTGATGTCGCACGTCGCAACTTTTGTAGGACAGACAGCGGTGACATTTTCTTGGTGGACTTGGAGAGATGTCAACGTTTTGAGAACCTATCTGAGCTGGATGATGAGATGAATGAAGTAGATAGGCTGTAGGTTCTACATTTGACTGTCATTTGCATAGGAAGTCTTGCCTATACGTTTTCAAGGGAGACGTATCAATTATTGGCTGCCGGTAGTCATCAGCAAATTGCGAGTCAGCTGTCCAGCGCTGGCCAGTGCTGGACAGACTCCCCAGTGCACCACAGACCCCCAGGACCCACAGCTGGGTCCCTGTTTGGCCAGCACTGTCCAGCACTGTCCAGACAGGGCCTTTAGGGCATATTTGGTGCATTATAATATTTCATGCTGCTCCCACCACATTCATCAATGACTAAGCATTTTAAAAAACATATTCCATTGATCAAAACATTATCTACTACTTATATCCTACAGCAGGTGCTCCTCAACCACAAAGTTGAACTGTCAGCACATCTCATAGCTCCAGGATTTTGGGATCAACAGCTTGCTGGTGGGTGTGTGCAGGCATGTTGTCACCGCCAAGGGTTTGACAGCAACAATAGACACACTAAGTCGATAAGCTAGGACTCGAAGTGTCCTAGAAGACTTATAGAAGGAAGTCGACCTGCAAGTCGATGTCAATCTGGGTTACCGCTTGCTGAGCTCCGACTCAGTAGCCACCCGCAATGAAGTAGAACACTGCTAGTATTGAGACAAGAGACTCAACTTGCCTCTACCAGGCGTAATGAGTCCCCTATTTATAGTATGTAGTACTTGAGGGCAGGCCTAGGGCCTGAAGGGGCAGTGCTACCTATTTTAAAACCAGAACAATAATGACCAATGGCACAAGCCACTCAAGAAATCACGAGCTGATACACATGAAACGGGCACGAGTATGAAACGGGGTACGAATCCTCTATTGGCTGGTTCCGCAACTTACAGGGGCGTGATGGTGTTGAACCATCACCCCAGGCCGGTTACACCACCCTCTCGCTAGACAGGATGCCCTCATCCTGTTTTCCTCCATGCCGATCGTCTACCCAACTGCGGCCGCTCGACTCCCACAAGGGGGATTTTCTTTGCAGCTCTTGCTGCGACGAGCCGGTCTTCGCTCGCCTGCTTCGCAGCTTCAGACGCTGCCAGATTTGCTTGAGCCAGGCGTAGCTCGGCGCGCAGAATGTCGGTCTCACGGTCCAGCACGCGGTAGCGCGTGACCTCGGCGAGGAGGGGCCAGTCGTCCAAGTCGATGATGGCCTCTCGGAGTGGGTGGTAATCGATCTCGGTTCCCCATAGGCGGGCGCGGAACCAAGGTGGGAGCGGGGAGAGGGGAAAGTCGTCGAAGTCGGGGCGCGCATAGAGGTCGATGATTTGGGCGTCGTGGTCGCCCATCGTGTTAGCTGCCAGCCCGGCCACCCGCCCGTCGTCCAGCTGCTTGATGAATACGGCGGGCTTTTCGCCGTCTGGGGTGGTGATGGTAAACTCGGGGAGCCTCCCCTCATTCTCGACATACCCGTCGGGGCACAGCAGGGGTTCTCCGTCGATTTGTTGAATCCGCGCCTTAAGCTCGCGATTGTCGCGATTGACCTCCTCAAACTGCCTCTTGAGGCATCGTGCTTGTCCTGGAAGAGTGTTTCACGCTGCTGGAGCGTGGAGGCGAGGCCCGACGCCAGCTGGCGGAGCTGGGTCGGGTCGAGGTTTTCGTAGCCGTCCAAGACGGATTGGACGGTGCCAGGGGAAAGGGGGCCTTCCCAGAAGGCATTGGTTTCCAAGTCGGGAAACGCGCCTGGGAGACGGATGGTGTTGGAGGCGGGGGCGGTAGCGGTGCGACGGGGGCTGGCCGCTGTGGAGGGAGGCTGGACAGCCTCCTCGGACGTGACACGGGCGGTTGGTGCTGGGACGGGAACTGGGACTGGCGAAGACATGTGAGAGAAATGGTGGACCGAAAGGTGGAAGTGGGGGTGGAAGTGGAAGTGGATCGAACTGATGTTTTTGCGGGGGTTTCTGCTTCCCTTTTGTACTGGTCAAGGGCCGGCGCTTATGATACTCCCGAAGGAGATCCGGGCATGCACCTGGTCAGCTGGTTCCCAGGTGTTATCGCTTTCGGGGTAGCCCCGCCACTTTATGAGATATTGGAGCCTTTTTGATCGCCCTTGATGGCGATGGTTCGGATTTGTTCGACCTCGTATTGTTCTTCATCATCGATCAGGTCAGGAGGGGGTCGGGCGTAATTGGGCCCGTGTGTGTCCGTTTCCCTATACGGGGTAAGAAGGGAGGCATGAAACACCGGGTGGATCAGCCATGATGTGGGGAGTTGCAAAAGGAAGGCGACGGGGATACTTCTTTGAGTATCTTGAAGGGGCCGTACCGTTTCGGGTTTAATTTGGACCCTTGGTGTGGGAGTGTCAAGTGGGTTCCCTCCAGCCACACCTGATCTCCGGCCTTGTATTGACCGCGGGTACGTGGCTGCCTTTTTGTTGATTGCTTTGATTGCTTGGTCTCGTGCTTGCTCCATTCTTCGCATCCTTTGTTCTGCCGCCTCGTTGTTGGTCTGGACCCCCGAATCTCTGGGCCCAGTGTTGGTTCGTATCCGATCAGAATCTGATTGGGGGATAGTCCCGTGGTGCTGTTCCTTCGGTTGTTGTGCACCGCGGTTGCGACTGCAACCCATTCTGTCCAGTCATCTGGTTGACCGCCCATCACTAGTCGTAGGTATTGTTCCACCCATTGATTCTTTCGCTCGGACAGGCCATCGGTTTGGGGGTGCGCTGCTGTGGACAGGTTTTGCTGTATCCCCAGCCTCTTAGTGAGCGCCTTTCCAAAGCTCGACGTGAAACGCGGGTCCCTGTCGCTAATGATTTTTCTTGGTAGTCCATACCAAGGGTAAATATGGTCGAGGTAGAGTTGGGCGATTCCCGGACCCGTGATGTTGGTGGAACACGGAAGAAATAAGGCGGCACGGGAACATCCATGGTCGACGATGGTGAGGATTGCATCCTGTCCTCTTTTTGGTGGCAGTCCGGTGATCAAGTCCATGGATATGGTTTGGAATGGCAAGGTGCCTGGTTCTGAGGGAATTCGGTACAATGGGATGCGTGGGCGATGTGTCAGTATCTTGGCTTGTTGACACGTTGCACATCCTCGAACATAGTCTGCAATCCACTCTTTCATCTTCGGCCACCAGTATCGTTCTTGGACCTTCCTTAGGGTTTCATCCCTTCCTGGATGGCCGGAGTGGGCAGGTCGTGGGCGTCCCTAACAATGGCTCGCCTAAGTTCCTTGAGGTTTGGCACTATAGTCTTCCCATGGATCGTCTGTGCTACTCGAATTCTGTGGGGTGGGATAACCGTGACGTCCTTGTTGTCGTCTTCACCGTGATCTGCATTTGACGGCCTGGATAGTGCGTCTGCTGCGGTGTTTGTCTTGCCTGGAATGTATTCCAGTATGTAGTCGTATTCTTGGAGGTCAGCATGCCATCGTGCGGTCCGTCGATTCAGGTTCCTTGGTGATTTCCAGTATTGGAGGTTGGCGTGATCAGTTGGATTATGAATGGAGTTTTTGTCCATCCTAAGTAATGTCTCCAGTGGGCTAGGGCCTTCATGACGGCTAACAGTTCTCGCTCGTAGATGTCGTAGTTTCGTTCCGTGGGCGTGAACGTTGCTGAGTAGTACGCCACTGGGTGTAGTATTGGTTTGTGCCGCTGGGCTAGGGTTGGTGTGAGGTTGTTATGCTGTCCCTCCTGCGAGAGTACGGCGCCCACGCCGTATGCTGATGCGTCGACATGAAGTGTGAATTGTTTCTCGACGTCTGGTTGAATTAGCACTGGGCTGCCACACATCCTTGTTTTTAATTCCTCGAATGCCCTCATTTGTGTCTCTCCCCAGTGCCAGGGCGTGGTTTTCTTTGTTAGTTCAAGTAGGGGTCGTGCAATTCTTGAGTAGTTCGGGACGAAATAGCGATAGTAGCCAGTGAACCCTAAGAAACTCCTGACGTCGGTTGGGTTTTTGGGTGGTGACCAGTCCGCTATTCCCTGCAGCTTTTTAGGGCTCATTCTGAGGTGCCCTTTTCCCACAATGACTCCCAGATATTCGATCTCTTCCTTCTCGAACTGACACTTCTCCGGTTTGAGGTAGAGATCGTTCTTTTCCAACTTGTCTAGCATACGGTGGACGTACTCTCGATGTCGTGCGGTGTGTTGCTCTTCTGTTTCGTGTGGCCGTTTGGCTGTGTGGATGGCGATGTCATCCATGTAGACCGAGAGCCAGCCCTCCCCTACTTCTTGTCGGAATATAGTGTTCATCATCATCTGGAAGGTGCTGGGGAGTTGGTGAGACCGAAGAACATGACTGTGGGTTCGAACAGTCCTTCGTGGGTGAGAAACGCGGCCTTCCATTCATCTCCTTCTTTGATCCTGATGTTATTGTAGCCCCATCGCACGTCCACCACAGTGAACTTTGTGCATCCGTTGAGTCGATCCACGACTTGTGGGATGAGGGGCGAGACTTTCTATTTCTCCTCGTCCACTTGTTGACAGGCCGGTAGTCCTGTACTGGCCTTAGTTTTCCGTCCTTCTTCTTGACGAAGAAGAAATTGGCTGCGTAGGGTGATTTGGAGATACGGATGGTCCCTCTTCTTAGGTGTTCTTGGACGAATTTGTGCATCTCGGCCTTTTCTTCCTGTGTGAGGGGTAGTAGTCGTCCTGGCATGGTGTCGGGTGCCCCCGGTAATAGTTCGATGGCATGATCCCATATGGTTGAGCTAGGTAACCGTTGGGAGTCTTCTTCGCTGAATACCTTTTTGTGTCTCCTGTATTCAACGGGTATGGCATGGTTTTCTTCTGAGTTGCTTGTGGCGCCCCCTATGGTCGCCCTTCCCAAGAGATATGTATCGGTGTACTTCCTAACTGGTCGTGGTACGTTCTTCGTTCTAGGAACGTATACTGCTTTTGCGGCATTCGGGGCGGAGAGGACAATGGGAAGATGAGTGAAGTCAATCCAGCCCTTCTTCCAGTCGATCTTCGGTTGGACGGAAGCGAACCATGGGTATCCGAAGATAGCCTTGTGATCTCCTAAATCGGAGAGGAAGAACCGTTGGTTCGTAGTTTGTGTTCCCGTTCTGAACTGTAAGTCGGTGTAGTATTTGAGGCTTCCGCTTTTGTTTTCCGTCCCATCGACATTGAACAGTGGTCTTGGGGTCGTGAGTCGCTTGATGGGGAGTCGTAACCATCTAGCGTAGTCGAGACTCATGAAATTTTCAGTGGCCCCTGAGTCTATGAGGGCCACTCCTTCGGCTCTTTTTGCAATCGTTCGTGCGTAGAAACGGACTGTCATGGATTTCCTTGCCGATATGTACACATTATTGCTATGGACTCGCCTAAGCAGGGCCGATCTGATTAGGCAGAGGGAAAATCCTGTGCGACCCCATTTCTTTGGCCAGTTTAATCTGGTCGTCGAGGGACATCCCCTCGAGTTGCGCTCGCATGGTGGCCACAGAGGTTCCCTCTGATGGTTCTGCCATCTGATAGTCTTGTTCTTCCTCCTCCTGGAAGTCTATGAGGTTGGCCTGTCGAGGGCTTGGCCTGTAAGGGTTTCTAGGCTGTTGTCGCCTTTCAGGGCAGGCTCGGGCGAAGTGTCCTTCTCTCCGCAGTTGAAGCACCGCATTGCTTCGTATCCTGGTGCTGATACATTTCCTCTGGCGGGTGGTACCGCCTTTGTCTCCAGTTTCCTCGTCCCCGCCAATTATTAGGGGTGCGGCCCCTGGATAGGTCCATGGGGACTGGGGTGTTGTTCATAGACGGCGGCGCATTCGTGGAGTTGTATTGGGGGCGGTTCCCCTGGTTGTATCTGGGTTGCCAATTCCTTTGCTGGAATGGTGGTGGCCTAGGTGGGTTGTTGAATCTTTGAAACGGCGATTGTGCCCCCAGGGTCTTTTTCAGGATACCATCTATGATGGTTTTTCCTTGCGCGATGGTTTTGACCTTTTCTTTGAGGTCGTGATAGTTGAGAGGGATTGGTGGTTTTAGGGTGTCGTGTAGGAGTGACGCGGGAATCCCTTGGAGGAAAATGTTGTATGTTTCCTCATTTCCCAACGTGTATCCGGCTTTCCTTGCCAGGCTTTCGAACCTGGTGATATATTCGTCGTAGTCGGACCCCTTCATCCGACAGTCCCTGATCTCGTTTCGGGCTCGCTGGGCCCCTGGGTATCCTGGAATTGTTGACTGAATTCCAGGAGGAATTGATCCCATAACGCTGGGATGTTATCTTGAGGCATGTGTAGCCTATCGATCCATTCGCCCATATCTCTGACCCATTGGGCCGTGTTTTCTCCTTTGATGAGGGTGAGGGTGAATGTGATCTTTTTGAAGGGGGAGTTGTATCCCGCCACATCTGCGTTCAGGCGCAGATATCCTTTTACTTCTTCGATAAAGTCGTCGGCCTTGGACCTATCTCCCATGAAGACTTGTGGGAGCGCTCCCATGGTTTTTACATCGGCGGCTGCTGCCACCGGTACTTGGGGTGCATTTGGGTCTGGTCCTCCTGGCCCTCCTGGTCCTCCTGGTCCTCCTGGCCCTGTTGGTCCTCTGGGTGGTCCTGATCTCTTGAGGACTTGTCTGAGGACGTTTTGAATATGTTGCGGTGCGCTCTGGGTGGTGGATGGCTGTGATGCAATAGCTGTAGCTGTGGTAGTTTGGGTGGACATGGCTTGCGATAGGCTGGGGATTCTGGCTCCTGATGGTAGAGCGTCGGTGGGTAGTCCTTGGAGGGGAGTGAGGGTTCTGATAGGGAATACTGGTGCTTTCTCCTCTACCGGGGTGATCTTGATCTTGTTAAAGGCGTCGTCGATTTCTTTGACCGCCTTGTCTGACTCTGTGTCTGAAACGACCTCGGGCTCTTCTAGCTCTTCGTCGAGAAGCTCGTCCGCTTCTGATCCCTCGGTGTCATACTCGTGTAGTTGTGGGACTTCTGCCCTAGAGTGTACTGTCCTTGATCCCAATGGACTTCTTTCCACCTATCGTTGTGAATGCACACCAGCTTTGGATTGGTTGGCGCTTTGCCCCTTGCTGTGACGATGATTTGTATATCCCGGTCTGTGGGATTGGCTGGGTGTTCTTTAGAGATGTATCAAACTCTGTGATTCCTTCTGCCTCCGACGGCGTCTACCCAATCGAGGGTCGTAGTCTGCAGTGTCCCTTCTGAACTGCTAGCCGTATTGAAAGAAAGTTGAGTCTAATGTCACCGCCAAGGGTTTGACAGCAACAATAGACACACTAAGTCGATAAGCTAGGACTCGAAGTGTCCTAGAAGACTTATAGAAAGGAAGTCGACCTGCAAGTCGATGTCAATCTGGGGTTACCGCTTGCTGAGCTCCGACTCAGTAGCCACCCGCAATGAAGTAGAACACTGCTAGTATTGAGACAAGAGACTCAACTTGCCTCTACCAGGCGTAATGAGTCCCCTATTTATAGTATGTAGTACTTGAGGGCAGGCCTAGGGCCTGAAGGGGCAGTGCTACCTATTTTAAAACCAGAACAATAATGACCAATGGCACAAGCCACTCAAGAAATCACAAGCTGATACACATGAAATGGGGTGCGAGTATGAAACAGGGTACGAATCCTCTATTTGGCCGGTTCCGCAACTTACAGGGGTGCGATGGTGTTGAACCATCACCCCAGGCTGGTTACACATGTCATGCTGGACTGAGCGTGGCAGTTCTGTCGATGTTTCTGTCTGGCAGCTCCCTTGGCTGCTTGTTCTCTCTGTCTGGTGGTTAGTTTATCTGGTCTATCCCTATCCCTCTGCTGTAAGTGTAGGATTGTTGAGATGGAACATCTGTGCGGCTATGCCTGGACCAGACAGTCTCATGCTCAGGGGTTCGGTAGAACCAGCCTGGACATTACAAGGGGCACTTAATGCTCCAGGACAATTACAGACTTAGTGAGCACATGTCGGCACATGGACTGCATGGACACCTACGTACGTACGATACCCTAGAACAATGTGATTATGCCCTTATGGCCAATCTAAGAACTCTCTTTTGTTATCTGACCTGATTATTGTATGATTGAACTGTTTCAGATTGACACTTTACCTACTATCTTTACGATCAGTTAGTTACAGTCACATACAGACCTTTTAGTATGGTTCTATGCTTATGTGTACCCCTTCTGAGGGCTCAGGGTATGTGCGGACTCATCGGACTCGTCCATATGTAGAATATTGTAATTATGCGATATAGTGGACACCTGTACTCACCCCCTAAGGGCTTATGAACATATGTAGACCATAGGGACTATAAATATACCCTTGGGAGTGAGCAAGACATCTCATCTCCTACAGAGTTCTTTCTCTGTGTGAACACCCTCTTCAGCTGCACTTCATCAAGGATGATATCTGCATCAGTGACTGTCATTGTGGTTATCTTCTGTGGAGTTCTAACACCTTGTTAGAATGGCTGTTGGTAGTGGTGGTGCTGGCTGTATTTGTCCTCTGGTTCCTTAGAGGAGGAAGGGGATCTAGGTGTGAAGGAGTCAATTTGGATACTTAAGATGCATATCCAAAGGAAGGGATGTCTGGAGTGCTGATATGCTGTCACGCTGGACAGAGCGTGGCGGTTCTGTTGATGTTTCTGTCTGGCAGCCTTCTTGGCTGTTCGTTCTCTTGCTAGGAGGGGTAAGGCGTCTGGCCTGTCTCTGTCTTTCTGTTGTATGTGTAGGATGATATCTGCGTTGGTGACCGTCGTCTTGGTCGTCTTCTGTGGAGTTCTAATGCCTTGTTAGAACGACTGTGGGTAGTGGTGGTGCTGGCTGCTGTCATTCCCTATCTCCTGAAGGAGGAAGGGGATCTAGATGTGAAGGAGTCGATTTGGATACTAAAGACATGTATCCAAAGGAAGGGATGTCTGGAGTGCTGATATGCCTTGTATTGCACTTAGTTCGTTGGGATGCCACTAAGGTCATGAATGGAAGGAGCTGCTCCTTCCTGCTAGGTTTTGATGAAGTGCAGCTGAAGAGGGTGGTTCACACAGAGAAAGAACTCTGTAGGAGATGAGACGTCTTGCTCACTCCCAAGGGTGTATTTATAGTCCCTATGGTCTACATATGTCCATAAGCCCTTAAGGGGTGAGTACAGGCGTCCACTATATCTCATAATTACAATATTCTACATATGGATGAGTCCGAAGAGTCCGCACATACCCTGAGCCCTCAGAAGGGGTACGTGTAAGCATAGAACCATACTAAAAGGTCCGTATGTGATTGTAACTAACTGATCGTAAAGACAGTAGGTAAAGTGTCAATCTGAAACAGTTCGATCATACAATAATCAAGTCAGATAACAAAAGAGAGTTCTTAGATTGGCCATAAGGGCGTAATCACATTGTTCTAGGGTATCGTACGTACGTAGGTGTCCATGCAGTCCATGTGCCGACATGTGCTCACTAAGTACGTAATTGTCCTGGAGCATTAAGTGCCCCTTGTAATGTCCGGGCCGGTTCTACCGAACCCTGAGCGTGAGACTGTCTGGTCCGGGCATAGCCGCACAGATGTTCCGTCTCAACAGGTTTCTGGTGCAGATAGGGTAGTTCTATAGAGCACTGAGAAGTCTGTTACTCAGTGACCTTCGTCTGTCTGGGGCGAAGAAAGGCAACACCTTTCTGAGCGCTTAACGTATGCGTCGGAGTTCGATGAGTTCCCAATCGGGACTTGGTTTACTATATATGGTAAATTAAGTGAAACGCGTCACTAAGTTGCTTAGCAGACCCTAGGGTACGTTCTAGGGCGCAAGGGGAGGGGAAAAGGGGCAGGGAAGCTTTGGATCACTTAGAGGCATGCTCTGAGAATGTCTAGGATTCACAAGAGACCAAGCTTAAGGCTTTGGTCCCCTTCTATGAGCATATTTATACACAACTATTTAGGCGGAGTCTTCGGCAGTGTCTGACGTGTTTCAGCGGCAGTAAGGCCACGAAAACCGTTGGCATATTAGTGTAAGTAGTTTAGTAACAAGCTGAGGCAACACAACAGCAGAAGGGATCAGCAAGAGTGTAATAGCAGTAGTGTAAGGTAAGGAGGGGGAAGTGGTGATGACTCCAGCTGAACTGTGGGAAATATGTACATATAAGGTAAGAATATTAGTAAGCGTAAGCATCCCAATAGTCCACCATGACATATGCCTTGTATTGCACTTAGTTTGTTGGTATGCCACTACATCAGCAAACCTACACATTTCTTTTTGGGACTTGTACGAGCTTGTACGAGCTTATACAAGCCATAAAAGCTTGTAAAGCAAAAAGTTCACAAGCTAGGTTTTAATTTTGACAAGTCGTTTACTTTTTGTACTTGACAAGTCATAGCAAGTAAACAAGTGGCAAAAAGTTGTATCTGTGAAATTAAATATCATCTAGGGGACTAATTGTGTAATACCATGACTCTTGGGAGCAAATTAGGGTGCGTAAAAACTAAATAAAAGAGGGGAAATTGGAGTATATGATGGTGCACTGATTAAATTGATATGATACAACAAAGCCTTCATGGCATGAATTGTTCTGAATGCAGGTTAATGAGTGATGGTCCAATGGAATGGATGTGAAATGGATGTAATTAAAAATTGAATAGAAATCAAATATGGTGAATAACACCGGGTATCGAGTGCTTGTTTTGTGGATAGGGGTTGTGGGATTTCAGATGATGTGAATTGTCCCGCAACCGCTGATGCTCTGGATTCATGTCATTGATCAAGTTAAAGTTTGCACATTAAGGTTTGAGTATCTGCGTAAGTGCACAAGTAAGCCCGCCATCAGCGAAAGCAAGATAACAGTGTACCTCAGGTCCTTTACTCGTCATCCAACCCTTTTGTAGGGCTGCTCAGCTCATACATTGCTTGGCAGTCCAGGAAGTTTACCTTCAGGGTTGGCTTCTGCTCTGCACTAAGGGCACCGCAAAGTTTCATAATTTTCTTCCAACGCCATTCGCTGAGTACCTGAGCTAGCTCGGCATATTCAGCAATGATGCTGCCCACCACATCCTGTGAAAATTGGCCTAAGTCTACTCAAATGCCCATCATATGCATCAAAAATGCACGTTCAATCTGAAAATCATGTTTTGAAATGCTGTCTCAACAATATAAATAAGAATGCACTGTGGTAGCTGCCATGGTGATAGCACCATAAGGCCGGCCATCACCATAGCACGAGCCTTGGGTCCATTTGAGATATTGGGTCAGTAGTTGAATAACGAAGTCTGATTCAAAGATATCTTTCAGCTTCTGGAAGCAATATCTATTAGATGAAAGATGTACAACGAGGTAGAAACTCATGATATAATTGGCGGCATTCTTGTTGTTGCATTCAATTGGGCTTGGAATACCAAAGATTGCCGGGCCATCACCTCTGGACGCCCATTTAGCATATTTCGAAATCACTTTCAGCTTTTTGGCATATGCCTCATCCTTGAAAAACTCAGTGATGATTTTGATTGCATGACAGCCAAAGAATGTCCTTTTGTCACTGAGACGATCCTTTGCCTAGTAGATAGATGTAAGACACTTGGAAAAAAGAGTAAAATGTCACCGCCAAGGGTTTGACAGCAACAATAGACACGCTATGTCGGTAAGCTAGACCTTGAAGTGGTCTAGAAGACTTGTAGAGATGAAGTCGACGTGCAAGTCGATGTCGATTCCTGGGTTACTGCTTGCTGAGCTCCGACTCAGTAGCCACCCGCAATGAAGTAGAACACTGCTAGTATTGAGACAAGAGACTCAACTTGCCCCTACTAGGCGTAATGAGTCCCCTATATATAGTACATAGTACTTGAGGGCAGGCCTAGGGCCTGAAGGGCAGTGCTACTACCTATTTATACCTGAAATGCGACAAGAACAATAGTGACCAGTAGCAGATGTCGCTCAAGAAATCACAAGCTGATGTACATAGAACGGGGTACGAACATGAAACAGGGTCAAGACACTCTAGTTGGCTGGTTCCACAACTTACAGGGGCGTGATGGTGTTGAACCATCACCCCAGGCTGGTTACATCACTCCTCTGCTAGATAGGATGCCCTCATCCTGTCTTCCTCCATCCCAACCATCTAGCCAGTTGTGGCCGGAATTGCTCAACTCCCACCTGTGGGACCTTCTTTCCTGCCCTGGCTGCGACGAGTCGATCTTCAGAGGCCTGTTTTGCAGCCTCAGTTGCGGCCAAGTTTGCCTGAGCCAGGCGTAGCTCGGCACGCAGCGTGTCGACCTTGCGATCCAGCACTTGGTATCACATGATTTCGGCAAGGAGAGGCCAGTCGTCCAAGTCGATGATGGCCTCACGAAGTGGGTGGTAATCAATCTCGGTCCCCCAGAGGCGAGCACGGAACCAAGATGGGAGCAGGGAGAGGGGGAAGTTGTCGAACTTGGGGCGGGCATAGAGTTCGATAATTTGGGCATCGTGGTCACCTGTTGCATTGGCTGCCAGACTGGCCACTCATCCATCGTCCAGTTGTTTGATGAAGATGGCGGGCTTCTCGCCATCGGGAGTGGTGATGGTAAATTCGGGGAGCCTCCCCTCATTCTCAACATACCCATCGGGGCACAGGAGAGGTTCTCCATCAATTTGTTGGATGCGTGCCTTAAGCTCGCGGTTGTCTCGGTTGACATCCTCGAATTGGCGCTTGAGGCATCACACCTCGTCCTGGAAGAGGGCCTCTCGTTGTTGAAGGGTCGAGGCCAGACCCACGGCCAGCTGACGGAGCTGGGTTGGGCCGAGGTCTTTGTACCCATCCAAGACTGATCGGACGGTGCCGGGGGAGAGGGGGCCTTCCCAGAAGGCATTGGTTTTGAGGTCAGGGAATGCCCCGGGGAGTCGAATGGTGTTTAAGGTGGGTGTGGTAGCAGCGCGACCGGGGCTGGCTGCTGCGGAGGGAGACTGGACAGCCTCCTCAGTCATGACATGTGCAGCCAATGCCGGAACTGGGACTGGGACTGGTGAGGACATGAGGAAGTAATGTTGTTGTAATGGGTAGAGGAAGATCAAGCTGATGCTGTCGCCGGGGGTTTCTGCTTCCCTTTTATGCTGTTCAAGGGCTGGTGCTTGTGATACTCCCGAAGGAGATCCGGGGCGTGCACCTGGTCAGCTGGTTCCCAGGTGTTATCACTTTCGGGATAGCCCTGCCACTTTATGAGATATTGGAGCTTTCTTGATCGCCCTTGATGGTGATGGTTTCTGATTTGCTCCACTTTGTATTGTTCTTCGTTATCTATTAGCTCAGGGGGAGGTCAGGCGTAATTAGGCCCGTGGGTGTCTGTTTCTCTATATGGGGTAAGGAGAGATGCATGGAATACTGGGTGGATCAACGATGACGTGGGGAGTTGCAGCAAGAAGGCGACCGGGGATACCTCTTTGAGGATCTTGAAAGGGCTGTACCGTTTTGGATTTAGTTTGGACCCTTGATGTGGGAGGGTCAGATGGGTTCCCTCCAGCCACACTTGGTCTCTGATTTTGTATTGACCCATTGGTGTTTTGGCCACTTTTCTATTGATAGCCTTGATGGCTTGATCCCGCGCTTCTTCCATTCTTCGTGTTCGTTGCTCTACCACCTCATTGTTGGTCCGAACCCCCAAATCTCCGGGCCCCAACACTGGTTTGTAACCAATTAGAATCTGATTGGGCGATAGCCCAGTGGTGCTGTTCCTTCGGTTGTTATGTATGGCAGTTGCGACCGCAATCCATTCTGTCCAATCGTCCGGCTGCCTGTTTGTTACCAGCCACAGGTATTGTTCCACCCATTGGTTCTTTCGTTCAGACAGTCCGTCAGTTTGGGGATGGGCTGCTGTGGACAGGTTCTGCTGGATCCCTAATGTTTTGGTGAGTGCCTTTCCAAAACTTGATGTGAACCATGGATCTCTGTCGCTAATAATTTTCCTTGGTAGTCCATACCATGGATAGAGGTGCTCTAGGTAAAGCTGAGCGATTCCTGGTCCCGTAATGTTGGTGGAGCAAGGGAGGAATAGGGTGGCATGAGAGCATCCATGATCGACAATGGTGAGGATTGCATCCAATCCTCGCTTCGGTGGTAATCCAGTGATTAGATCCATGGATATGGTTTGGAATGGCAGCGTGCCCAGTTCTGAGGGGATTCGATAAAGTGGGACATGGGGTCGGTGCGTTAGTATTTTGGCTTGTTGGCATGTCGCACACCCCCTAACATAGTCTGCGATCCATTCCTTCATCTTTGGCCACCAGTATCGTTCTTGTACCTTCCTTAGGGTCTCGTCTCTCCCTGGATGACCAGATGTGGGTGTGTCGTGGGCGTTCCTGACAATGGCTCACCTGAGCTCCCTGAGGTTCAGTATGATAGTTCTTCTGTGAATTGTCTGTGCTGCCCGAATTCTATGGGGTGGAATGATCGTGATGTCTTTGTTATCGTCTTCGCCATGGTCTGCGTTTGATGGTCTGGACAGTGTGTCTGCTGCGGTGTTTGTCTTGCCCAGGATGTATTCCAATATGTAGTCATATTCCTGGAGGTCGGTGTGCCATCGTGCAGTTCGTCTATTTAGATTCCTTGGTGATTTCCAGTACTGGAGGTTGGCATGGTCAGTTCAGATTATGAATGGTGTTTTTGTCCATCCTAAGTAGTGTCTCCAGTGGGCTAGAGCCTTCATGACGGCTAACAGTTCTCGCTCATAGATGTCGTAGTTTCGCTCTGTAGGTGTGAATGTTGCTGAGTAATATGCCACTGGGTGTAATATTGGTTTGTGTCGCTGGGCCAGAGTTGGTGTGAGGTCGTTGTGCTGTCCCTCTTGCGAGAGTACAGCGCCTACGCCATATGCCGATGCGTTGACATGAAGCGTGAATTGCTTTTCAACATCTGGTTGGATCAGTACTGGGCTGCCGCACATCCTTGTTTTCAACTCTTTGAATGCCCTCATTTGTGCTTCTCCCCAATGCCAAGGTGTGGTTTTCTTTGTTAATTCAAGTAGGGGCCATGCGATTTTTGAGTAATTTGGGATGAAGTAGCGGTAGTAGCCGGTGAACCCCAAGAAGCTCCTGACATTGGTTGGGTTCTTTGGTGGAGACCAGTCTGCGATTCCCTGCAGCTTCTTAGGGCTCATCCTGAGATGGCCTTTTCCCACAATGACTCCTAGGTACTTGATCTCCTCTTTCTCAAACTGACATTTCTCTGGTTTGAGGTAGAGGTCGTTCTTTTCTAGCTTGTCCAGCATACGATGGACATATTCTCGGTGTCTGGCCATGTGTTGTTCCTCTGTTTTGTATGGCCATTTGGCTGTGTGAATGGCGATGTTGTCCATGTAGACAGAGAGCCAGCCCTCTCCTACTTCTTGTCGAAAGATGGTATTCATCATCATTTGGAAGGTTGCCAGGGAATTGGTGAGGCCGAAGAACATGACTGTCGGTTCGAATAGTCCCTCATGGGTAAGGAACGCGGCCTTCCATTCATCCCCCTCTTTGATCCTGATGTTGTTGTAGCCCCATCATATGTCTACTACTGTAAATTTGGTGCATCCGCTAAGTCGATCCATGACTTGTGGGATGAGGGGTGAGACGTTTCTGTTTCTTTTTGTCCACTTGTTGATAGGTCGGTAATCCTGTACTGGCCTCAGTTTTCCATCCTTCTTCTTTACAAAGAAGAAGTTGGCTGCATATGGGGACTTTGAGATGCGGATGGTTCCCCTTTTTAGGTGTTCTTGGACGAATTTGTGCATCTCAGCTTTTTCTTCCTGAGTGAGGGGTAGTAGTCGTCCTGGCATGGTGTCGGGTGCTCTGGGTAGTAATTCGATGGCATGGTCCTATATGGTTGAGCTGGGCAATCGCTGCGAATCTTCTTCACTGAACACCTTTCTGTGTCATCTGTACTCGGTTGGTATGGTGTTGTTTTGTTCCGAATTGTCTGAGACATTTCCTATCATCACCCTTCCCAGAAGGTAGGTGTCGGTACTCTTCCTGATTGGTCGTGGTACATTCTTTGTTCAGGGTACGTATATTGCCTTGGTGGCATTTGGGGCAGATAGGATGATGGGGAGATGGGTGAAGTCAATCCACCCTCTCTTCCAGTCGATCTTTGGTTGTACGGAGGCGAACCATGGATAACCAAAGATGGCCTTGTGGTCTCCTAGGTTGGAGAGGAAGAACCTTTGGTTTGTGGTTTGTGTTCCCATTCTAAACTGCAGGTCAGTGTAGTATTTGAGGGTTCCACTTTTATTCTCCATCCCATCAACATTGAACAACGGCCTTGGGGTCGCAAGTTGTTTAATGGGGAGTCATAGCCACCTAGCGTAGTTGAGGTTCATGAAATTTTCGGTGGCCCCCAAGTCTATGAGGGCTACCCCTTCGGCTCTTTTTGCAATTGATCGTGCATAAAAACGAACTGTCATGGATTTTCTTGCTGATATATACATGTTGTTGCTATGGATTCGCCTAAGCAGGGCCGATCTGATTAGGCAGAGGGAAAATCCTGTGCAACCCCTATCTCTTTGGCCAGTTTGATTTGGTCATCGAGGGACATTCCCTCTAACTGTGCTCGCATGGTGGCCACCGAGGTCCCTTCCGATGGTTCTGCCATCGGGTAGTCTTGGTCTTCCTCTTCCTGGAAGTTGATGAGGTTGGCCTGTCTGGGATTTTGCCTGTAGGGATTTCTTGGCTGTTGTTGTTTTTTGGGGCAGGCGTGGGCAAAGTGTCCTTCTCTGCCACAGTTGAAGCATCACATCGCTTCATACCCTGGGGCTGACATGTTTCCTCTTGTGGGTGGTCCTGTCCTTTGTCTCCAGTTTCCTCGTCCCCTCCAGTTATTGGGGGCATGACTTCTGGACAGGTCCATGGGCACCAGGGTGTTGTTCATGGACAGTGGTGCATTTGTTGAGTTGTATTGGGGGCGACTCCTCTGATATTGTGGTTGCCAGTTTCTTTGTTGGAACGGTGGTGGTCAAGGTGGGTTGTTGAACTGCTGGAAGGGTGATTGTGCTCCCAGGGTTTTCTTTAGAATGCCATCTATGATGGTCTTCCCTTGTGCGATGGTTTTGACCTTCTCCTTGAGGTCATGATAGTGGAGAGGGATTGGTGGTTTCAGTGTGTCGTGTAAGAGTGATGCTGGGATCCCCTGTAGGAAGATATTGTATGTTTCTTCATTTCCCAGGGTGTATCCGGCCTTCCTCGCCAGGCTCTCGAACCTGGTAATGTATTTGTTGTAGTCAGTCCCCTTCATTCGGCAGTCCCTTATTTTGTTTCTGGCTCGTTGGGCCGCTTGGGTGTCCTGGAACTGTTGGCTAAATTCCAGGAGGAACTGATCCCACAATGCTGGGATGTTGTCCTGGGGCATGTGGAGTCTGTCGATCCATTCACCCATGTCTCTGACCCATTGGGCCGTGTTTTCCCCTTTGATGAGGGTGAGGGTGAATGTGATTTTTTTGAATGGGGAGTTGTATCCTGCTACATCTGCATTCAGACGTAGATACCCTTTCACTTCTTCGATAAAATCATCGGCTTTGGACCTATCTCCCATAAAGACTTGTGGGAGTGCTCCCATAGTTTTTACGTCGGCAGCTGCTGCCACGGGTATTTGTGGCACGTTAGGGTCTGGTCCTCCTGGTCCTCCTCCGGATCCTCCTGGCAGGCCCGACCTTTTGAGGACCTGTCTGAGGATGTTTTGAATGTGTTGTGGTGCGTTCTGAGTGGTTGTGGATGGCTGCGCAGCAATTGCCGTGGCTGTAGTGGTTTGGGTGGACATGGCCTGTGAGAGGCTAGGGATTCTAACTCCTGCTGGTAAGGCGTCGGTTGGTATTCCCTGAAGGGGAGTAAGGGTTCTGATGGGGAATATTGGTGCCTTTTCTTCTACTGGGGTGATCTTAATTTTATTGAAGGCGTTGTCAATCTCCTTGACTGCTTCATCTGATTCTGTATCTGAGACGACCTCTGGTTCTTCTAGTTCCTCATCGAGAAGCTCGTCAGCTTCCGATCCTTCAGTGTTGTATTCGTGTAGCTGGGGAACTGCTGCCCCTAGGGTGTATTGTCCCTCAGTCCAATGGACTTCCTTCCACCTGTCATTGTGGATGCACACCAGCTTTGGGTTGGTTGGTGCTTTGCCATTCGCCGTGACGATGATCTGTATATCCTGATCAGTGGGATTGGCTGGGTGTTCTTTTGAGATATACCAAACTCTGTGGTTCCTTCTGCCTTCAGTAGCATCTACCCAATCGAGGGTCGTAGTCTGCAGTGTCCCTTCTGAACTGCTAGCCGTATTGGAAGAAAGTTGAGTCTAATGTCACCGCCAAGGGTTTGACAGCAACAATAGACATGCTATGTCAGTAAGCTAGACCTCGAAGTGGTCTAGAAGACTTGTAGAGATGAAGTCGACGTGCAAGTCGATGTCAATTCCTGGGTTACCGCTTGCTGAGCTCTGACTCAGTAGCCACCCACAATGAAGTAGAACACTGCTAGTATTGAGACAAGAGACTCAACTTGCCCCTACTAGGCGTAATGAGTCCCCTATATATAGTACATAGTACTTGAGGGCAGGCCTAGGGCCTGAAGGGCAGTGCTACTACCTATTTATACCTGAAATGCGACAAGAACAATAGTGACCAGTAGCAGATGTCGCTCAAGAAATCACAAGCTGATGTACATAGAATGGGGTACGAACATGAAACGGGGTCAAGACACTCTAGTTGGCCGGTTCCACAACTTACAGGGGCGCGATGGTGTTGAACCATCACCCCAGGCTGGTTACAAAAATGTAGCACACTCACCATACTAAAGAGCTTACTAGAGGCTTGTACCTCATATTCTACATCAGGATATGAGATGTCAACTACTCTTTGGGTCACTTTGAGCATGTCAACATCTATTGAAAAAGGAATAGGGGATTGTGCTAGGCAATCATACAATGACAGTAGAAAAGTGGTAGACCAAGCTGCCTGGGCAAACTTGGGCAATGTATTGACATCGGAATTCTCTGCTGAAGTGCTGGCAGCAGGGGAGGCATGTTCAACTTTGGGTTTCGGGACCTTCAAGCCAGCGGAATGTGGCTTTGGCTTCAAACTTGGTTTGGCCTCAAGAACCATGGGTACAGATTTCTGAGCGGCTTTAGGCTTTGCAGTAGATGTCTTTTTCTTTACAGGAACAACATCGCTATCCTCACTGGTGCTCTCAATAATCACACTCTGTGTGACATCAGTTGAGATCTGGACGGGGGAATAGTTGCTGGTCACAACACACCTTGTTTTTGCAATTAGATCCTGTTCCCTTGAGCTTCAGTGGTGAGAAAGTTGCAAATGTGTCATCATTGTCAAGGCCACCCAAAGCTGCAGCTTTAACATTGGATACCTTTGCTTTTGTTTTCAATGAGGTCTGAGAGGGCACTGATAATTTTGACTGCTAATTTGGGACAAGACCAGATGGAAACTTGGCCTTTGTCTTATTTTGGTTGCTATCCTGCCATCAGTTTACATTGTGTGAGAACTATCATTCGTTGCACGCACCCCACTGTCTGAGCTTTCTTGACAGCCTGGAGACTTGCCTTTACTTTGTCCACAGCTGCTTGCATCTCCCCTTTTGCCACTTTCTTCTTTTGCTGTCCAGTCATCAGCAATCATGTTGTAGCTTTATATGCTTGGAAAATCTATACCTACTTTTGCTTTGGTGCCACTTTCCCCTCCCTATCCATCCCATTGTCTTCCTCAGCAAGCTCAACATCAGCATCATCAATAGATGCACCCCCACCCTCCCCATCCTCAGGCTGCATTTCGACATCATCAGCATTGTCAAGGCTAGTGGCTTCTGCCCATTTTCTGACAACAGCATGCTCCTCAGCCTCCTCCTCGAGCTCCATCTCAGCAAGGGTCTCTATCCACTTCTGTTCCAATTCATCAGCCTGTTGCTGGAGGTCAGCCTTACACTTTGCAGCTGCAGCCACCTCTGCTGATGTCCTTCTAGGTTTTGATACAGCGATAGCACCAGGGTGGGTATTTCGATTTGTTTGATTGGCCTGGGGCAATCTCAGCGGTATGACCTTACCTCTCCATATCACAGGTTTGGGGCCCTCTGTTCTGGCTTTGCCACTGGCAGGCTCCTTACCCACTTTTAGCTCTACAATTTCGGTCTCTTGCTTCTTTGCTGGGGGTCGGCCATGTTTTGCCTTCAGAAGGGTGTCCTCGCCCTTGGATGCTGTGTTGTCAACAGTGTGTTTCCTTTTAACAGCTTTTGTAGATGTCACAATTGGTACTGATGTATCTTCTAGATTGGTGGGAGCATTGATGCGAGTGGAGTGGCAGCTCATGACAACAAGATAGGAAGCTTTTGAAACAAGGTGAAAGGACTTTCAGGAAGGATTGAAATGAATGAGAGTGAGTTAATGGGAAAGGAATGTTGGGAATTGGAGAGATGGTAAATTGATTCAATGGTCAGTTTTGAAAAATTGAGGATTATGGCACCATTATTCAGAGGCAGTTCCAATGTGCATGTGTAACTGTTTGTTTCTGTTGTTACTTGAACAGAAAATTCTGACAAGTCCATTCTCAGCTGTCACACTCGTTGTATTTCCCCACTTTATCGTAGAACATGGTTAATCCACTTGGCAGTTTCCCCCACACCATTTATACTTGCCCAACATGCTTTTTGGATTTTTGCTCGAGTGGTGGTCTTACCCAACACCAGAATTCTGCTCATCGACAATTTACGCCTCAATCAGACAATGACTCATCACCGACATACCAGTATCATCCCCATTTAACAGGTCTGTGCATTTGTGAGCCATATGATAATATGCTTACTGTGACAACAGCAAAACCATGTGATGAGAGGGGGGAATACCTCTTACCACATACCTGTCCACAGGCGCCACCTAATCTTCCTGAGGTGGCGACAAATTCCTGGAATCCATTCAATTCTCATACCAAGTTTGACTTTGCTCACTACCAATTCATTGAGGTCCAGAATTCGGCACCGCTGATTGACAAGGCTTTGGATATATGGGTGGCCACTGTCATGGAGTTTGGTGGTGACACTCCTTGGAAGAACTCTAAGGAGCTCTATGCTACTATTGACACCATTCAGCATGGTGATTCTCCATGGAAGGTATACAACATCCGTTATCAAGGCCCACATCCACAGGGTACCCCTCCAAAATGGATGACACAAACTTATGAGCTCTGCACCTGGGATACACGCCAAGTCCTCCACCATCAGCTTGAAACTACACAGTTTAAAGACAGTATCAACCTCACTCCCTACCAACAGTTTGATGGTGATGGAAAACGAATTTGGTCAAATCTAATGTCTGCAGACTGGGCTTGGAAACAAGCGGTAAGTCATAGAATTAGTCTAAACCTTTTTCTTACTCATGTCACATTCCATATAGGACAAAATCGCAAAGGACGAATCAACTCATGGTGCAATGTTTGTGCCTGTCATTGCTGGAAGTGACAAAACCATGGTCTCCGTCACAACTGGACACCAAGAATACCACCCTGTGTATATGTCTCCAGGTAATCTAACCAACATTGCCTGGCGAGCACATGGCAATGCCCTACTTCCTGTTGCATTCCTTCCAATACCTAAAAGTAAGTCTCTGATTCATGATAATTTGATTACAAATTTAAATGGCATTGGTATAGCTATGAAAAAGCACTGGAAGACTCCCCAGTACCAAGTCTTCTGCCAGCAGATGTACCATGCTTGCTTGGCCCAAGTTTTTCAGCCACTTAAGGTGGGCATGACCACTCCAGAGGTTGTTAGGTGTCCTGATGGCCATTTTTGTCAAGCAATATATGGACTTGGGCCCTATATAGCTGACTACCCTGAGCAGGTGTGGTTGGCTGCTATTGTGCAAGGATGGTGCCCAAAGTGAGTTTTCTGCCACATTCACTTTCATATTAGCTAAGCATATGTAGGTGTGATGCAAAACCCAATAATTTGGATGTGGGCAATTCTTGTCTACGGAGCCAAATAAAAACTGAGTTTCTTATTAATAATTGGGACCTGGGTACATTATGGACTGACTTTGGTGTCTGTGCAGATATTGTGGTATGTCTTCTTTTTGTATGCTATTATACTAACTTTCTAAGCCTAAATCTACAGCCATTCACCAGTGATTTCCCTTGCGTGGATATTCATGAATTATTGTTGCTGGATCTCCTTCATCAGGTAATCAAAGGCACGTTCAAGGATCATATTGTTATGTGGGTAAATGAATACCTGCTGGAGGTACATGGAGAGGCTCAAGGGCTTGAAATTATTGCAGACATCGATCATCGGTATGTTGTTTACTTGTAAGTAAACATTGCATGGAGTAACCACTGTATCAGTATATCAGCAGTTCCTGCATTTCTGGGGCTACAATGTTTTCCAGATGGTCATGATTTTGCACAATGGACAGGTGATGATTCAAAAGCCCTCATAAAGGTTAGTTTCAAGCTCCCACACTTTGACTTATTGGCCTTCCCAATAACCCAGTTTGTCCATGTAGGTCTACCTCACCGCCATTGCTGGTCATGTACCCTCTGAGGTGGTCAAGTGCCTCTCCGCATTTTTAGATTTCTGCCAAATCGCATGCCACAATGCCATCACATCTGATGCTCTCAATCAACTCAAAGACACTCTTGATCATTTCCATTACTATTGGGAGTTCTTCATCGGGACTGCTGGCATTAACAGGGATTTTATTTCATTGCCTCGGCAACACTCACTACTTCATTATCTGATGAAGTGCAGCTGAAGAGGTGTTTCACACAGAGAAAGAACTCTGTAGGAGATGAGACGTCTTGCTCACTCCCAAGGGTGTATTTATAGTCCCTATGGTCTACATATGTCCATAAACCCTTAGGGGGTGAGTACAGGCATCCACTATATCGCATAATTACAATATTCTACATATGGATGAGTCTGATGAGTCCGCACATACCCTGAGCCCTCAGAAGGGGTACATGTAAGCGTAGAACTGCACTAAAAGGTCCATATGTGACTGTAACTAACTGATCGTAAAGACAGTAGGTAAAGTGTCAATCTGAAACAGTTCGATCATACAATAATCAAGTCAGATAACAAAAGAGAGTTCTTAGATTGGCCATAAGGGCATAATCACATTGTTCTAGGGTATCGTATGTACGTAGGTGTCCATGCAGTCCATGTGCCGACATGTGCTCACTAAGTCCGTAATTGTCCTGGAGCATTAAGTGCCCCTTGTAATGTCCAGGCTGGTTCTACTGAACCCCTGAGCGTGAGACTGTCTGGTCTGGGCATAGCCATGCAGATGTTCTGTCTCAACATTATCTCCATTCCATTCGACTTTTTGGTTCTCTGAATGGGCTTTGCTCCTCAATTACTGAATCAAAACATATCAAAGCAGTTAAGGAGCCCTGGCGGTGTTCAAGCCGTTATAATGCTCTTGTACAGATGCTGCGGACACTCTGCAGGTTAGATAAGCTTGCCGCAGTGCGGTGGGCATTTTTGGAGCTTGGTATGATGGATGGAACTACTGTAGGTTATGCTGCCATGATTCAAGCAGGCGGAGAGCCTCAGCCAAGAGCTGTTGAGGCCATGGATGAAGATGACAACAATGGTCCTATTGCTGGTCCCAAAACACTCTCCAGTGTCATATTATCTCAGGTTCCAGGTCAATTCTCACCATCATGTTATTATATTTAATTCTAATTGCTCTATCTTCAGCACAAGGCTACCCAACCTCAGTCAAAGCACTGGCAGCTCATATTGAACAACCTCAGCTCCCAGAGCTCTTATGGTGCTTTTTATATGACCAGCTAAACCCTGATGCAGACATCTCAGCTGATGACATTCCCATTAATTGGTGCCCTATTTTCACTAGCTGGATTTCTGTGTACCATTCAGCAGTTGCCCGATTTTTTGCACCCAGCGACCTCTGTGGCGCAGGTGGCATGTATCAGGAAAGGATCCACTCAAACCCAAATTGGCATGACAAGCATGCTTGACATGACACTGTCTTTATTGAGATCGGGCAAGGTGGTATGCAGGGCATGGTGATTGGCCACGTTTGGCTGTTTTTTTCTTTTGCGTTTGGAAGAAAGCATTACCCATGTGCCCTTGTTGAGTGGCTGATCCCTGGGGATGATCAAGATGAGGACACTGGAATGTGGGTAGTGAGACCAGAGTATCATGGGAATGGATGACAAACACTCGCAATTGTTCACCTTGACTGTATTTCCAGAGCTGCTCATCTTCTTCCAGTCTTTGGCTCTTCATTCGTTCCTGATGAGTTACACTTCTTGGATTCTCTTGACATATATTGTGCATACTTTGTGAACAACAATATTGACCATCATTGTCATGAATTTTTATCATAGCGGTGAATTATTATATTATTTATTTTCCTTGATTTAGTACCACTTGTCAACTTTACAACTTGTGCGACCTTGTACACTTGTCGACCAGAAGAAAAGTCATGAAAGTGCCCAAAAGCGAGAAAGTTTTTTGTAGTTTTGCTGATGGCCTAAGGTTGTGAATGGAAGGAGCTGCTCCTTCTTGCTGGGTTGCTAATGCAGAGGGGGTGGTTCTATAGAGCACTGAGAAGTCCATTACTCAATGACCTTTGTCTGTCTGAAGTGAAGAAAGGCAACACCTTTCTGAGTGCTCAATGTATGTGTTGGAGTTCAAAGAGTTCCCAATTGGGACTCAGTTTACTATATATGGTAGATTAAGTGAAATGTGTCACTAAGTCGCTTAGCAGACCCTAGGGTACATTCTAGGGTGCAAGTGGAAAGGGGAAGGGGGCTTTGAAGCTTCAGATCACTTGGAGGATTGCTCTGAGAATGTCTATGATTCACAAGAGACCAAGCTTAAGGCTTTGGTCCTGTTCTATGAGTGTATTCATACATGGCTATCTAAGTGGAGTTTCTGGCAGCAATTGACATGTTTCAGCAGCAGTAAGGCCATGAAAACCATCAGCAGATTAGTGTAAGTACTTTAGTAAGTAGCTGAGGCAACACAACAGCAGTCTGGGGCAGCAAGAGTGTAATAGAGGGTATGTAAAGTAGGATGGGGGAGGTGATGATGACTCTGGCTGGACTGTGAGAAATACATACATATATGGACAAAAGATTAGTAAGCATAAGCATCCCAACAGTTGGCCTAATTTCGCAACCAACCCCGTGACTTTCACATGACCAATTGAGCTCCATGTCTCAGTTGCAACCAAAGGACATGTTCCCAGAACGTGGCCAAGTCATGTGCTCACAAGTAGTTTATGTAACAGAGTCTCACATTCAAATAATATAATATTTTATCTTATTTAAATTATCTAAGCTACATGTGTGGTGGAGATGAGTAAGTCAGATAATGTGGAGAATGGGAAGTCGGCTGGGATGGATAGGGATAATAGGGGTACATCCAAGCGGGTGCGTATGGGCTGGGCATGGGAAGCAATGCGGATGGGGGAAGTGACGTGGGCAGGGGAAGCAATGTGGATGGGGGAAGCAATGCGGGCAGGGGAAGTGATGCAGGCAGGGGTTCTACTTTGATGGCCTGTCCCTCTGCTACACGCGCACACTCTCAAACATTGGCAGCGGTAGAGCGCACATCGGGCTTTGCACGTTCCCAGATTGTTCTCCAGCCCAATATAGGTCATTATCAGTGGCGCGCTTATGGTTGGGCTCGCTGATGTGCTGGGCTGTAAGCGCACTGTCAACTTTACCGTGCCTGCTAACTTGCTTTACCCCCATCCGTGTGGCTGTCTCTGGCCAAGTGTGCTGGTTCAGGCCGATACCAGTTTCTTTTTCTGGGAAAGAGGAACTATTCCAGCCACTGTTGCCAAGAATACAAGTTCCTGGAGCTGAGAGTGGATCTTCTTGATGGATTTTGCAAGATCTGGATCACTTGGTGCTTTCGTAACCATCTCCAAAAGCCTTTGAGATAAATCAATCATATCATTGGCTGCCGAAACAATGGAAGTGGCGGCGCTGTCATCTGTGCTGCGCTGCTACCATCCTTCTGGACTGGTGAGTCCAGTGTTGCACACATTGCGCACGTGCCCACGTTGCCAAGTGATTGGGGTCTGAGATCAGCTCCCCCAAAAAAGTGCTTGACTGCCACCACATGCTTGCAGAGGCATATACAGGGAAGTCACTACAACTGCAAGTTGTAGTGACCAAATTAATTTGATAATACTTATCTGGATCTGAGGATTGCACTTCAAAGTGCAAATCATCAATCTTTCAGATTTTAGGACAGGTGTCTCGGGGCCCGCACCAGAATTTGTCAGCAGTGCTTCTCAGATAAGTCCAAGCCCTCCATCCCCAATGTTTGCCGCTTATGGCAGATCTCAATGTGTGGGAGGAATTCCATTTCAGCGTGTGGATCAGATGATCCATGCGCCAATTTCTTTTTCCTTCAAGCCATATGCTTTTTAGCACATGGTGATATCTTTGATAGAATATTAGAATTTAAAAATAAATAAAAAAGACTGATAACATACACTTCCAATAGCATGTTAGTATCACCTCTTCAAATATAGTGCAATTTTGGCATGATGTTGCAGACCACATTTTTTATGGGGAAGCCATTCCCAGCAATATACTCAGCAACACTCTTGGGAACCTCAGTATCCTCCTGGATCTGAGTCCAACAAGCATTGAATTCGTTGTCATTGGTTACGCGAACCCACTTTTGGATAAGTGTCCAAAGAACAGAAATTCCTTCATATTGAAATGAGTCCGGATTGCCTGGAGCAGTGCCACCAGCAATAGAATACCTGGCACTCAGGGAATGTTGTGGAATTGCATTCACTTGCGCTTGATGCAATCCATCATGAAAATAGAGGGTGTAATGTCAGGGCTCTGTGCCTTGATAAGATTTAAAAAAAATTGGATTGTCCTTGTGTGCCATTGGATGACAGCATCCATGCGACTGGACACCTTTTACAGATTGATTTTCTTTAATTAAAATGATACGAATTTAATAAGTACAGTACACACCATGGCCCCAATTATCCCACACCATTAATGTAAATAATAGAATCCCTTATATTGCGTGACATTATGGGTCGCGTCGATGCCAAGGAATCCATTACCAAGGTGCTGATAAGTGTCCTTTTGAAATCTTGTTTGAATACAGAGTATGAATAAGTCACCAGGAGATCTGATCCCTCGGAGGGAAGATCTCGCTTGTCCTTGTAATAGACAGATCGCCCTGCATTCAAGTCTGTTGACCCAGATCCATTGAGTGTGCATCATTTGGATCGAGCTGGATGTCTGCCCTGGGGATCTCCTTTCTGATCCTGCAGATCTGGTCCACTGTAATATAGTGGTCACATTCATCTTCACTGAACCATCCATGTATTTTGTGTTTCTGAATATTATCAGTTAGATCAGTCTAGATTGAAGAGGGGATCACTCACAATCTCCTTATCAGTCACCCCATAGTGCACCCAGTCCTCTATCAACTCCTGCGTGGAAGCCTGGATCCGGATGTATTTCAGGTTATCTTTACCAGTGGGGTGGATGTGATCAGGAATGTATTTACCCAATACAGTGTTGGTGTAAGGATATGTCTTGATCTGGACAATGCAGGGGCACCCCCCCTCGATCTGCTTACTGTTGATCTTTCTTTCATGCTGTGTCTTTTTCATGTATGATGTTTTCCCACCGGTTCCGTTATGTGCACAATGGAATGTCTCGCATGTTGAATAGACTTGTTGTCCTTTGGATCTTCGGGTCTTAGATAATCGAATCTCAACTCCAATTGCGGCTTGCTTGTGTGTAAGCCATTTATTGAAGTTGGCCCTGGATTCCCATTCCAGGCTATAGCCATGTTTCCGATTGTATGTGATGCTTCCCATTTCAGATAAGGTGGCAGGATCAATGTGCTCAGGGCCAGCATCATCCGGCACAGTGGGAACATCAGAAGAAGGCATAGGAGAGGGCATGGGCAATGGCAATGACATTGGGGAAGACATGGGGGGCTGAAGAGATGCGTTTCAATGGGTCTTGACGCATTCCCCCACATGCATGCTGCTCGTCCACAATCTGTACATTGTGACATTTTTTTTGAATAATTAATATATTTAAATCTAATTATTTTATACTGAAAATGTAACTACACTTGCGCCAAACTTTCGTTCATGGACACATGATTCGCCAACTTGATGGATCTGTCGGACTTCAAACATGCCATGTGAAAGTCATGGGGTTGGTTGCAAAATTACAAGGACTCATCCCAACTGTCCACCATAACAGGCAGGTAAAAGCAGGCGGGCACAGGCAGGTGAAGGCAGGTGGGCAGGTGGCAAGGATGGGCAAGTGTGGACAGGCAGGCATGGGCAGGTGGATGTGGGTGTGGGTGGGTTGTGATGAAGTGCAGCTGAAGAGAGGTTTCAAACTGAGAAGATAGCTCTGTAGGAGATGAGATGTTTTGCTCACTCCCAAGGGTGTATTTATAGTCCCTATGGTCTACATATGTCCATAAGCCCTTAAGGGGTGAGTACAGGCATCCACAATATCACATATACACTATATTCTATATTTGGGTGCATCAGGAAAACAGAACAAATCTTAAAGCAACTTAAATGTACTTAAACCACTTTAAGTACATTTAAGGAGACATATAAGGCATTGATATTTAAGATAGATTTTCATTTTTTAAGTTAATCCATTTCCTTAACCTCTTCTTAAACTGTCTTAAGGAACTTATTGAAATATTAAGATGATTTTAAGCATGAAATTAAGAATATATTCAGCACCAAAATAAGTAGTCCTCGAAGGATGAGTACAGTTCCAATAAAATTGGTGAGAATATACAAATTGCTAGGAAATGCATCCATTTGTTGAGCACATAGAAGTGCGAGGTATTGATTCTAGTGGCAAAGTATATGTATTAGCAACATCAAAAGAGAATATAAAATTCACTCACACTTGCACTTGTCAACAAGTCTTGCATGAATGTCATTCAAGTCCACGCTGATGATGGTGGGCTCACAATCGTGGTGAGATGACTTGCCCTTGACAAACTTATTCAACAACTCCATGATTTTGATCAGGCGATAAGGGTCCATCTCCCATGTGGATTGTGTATATGCATGGGTTGCTGCACCCTAGTTGGCTTTGTTGAAAGTTAGAACACCTGAAGATATTTTCCCTGTTGATTTGTTAAGCATTGATTTGAGGACAATGGCCTTATTGGTTGAATGGCTGGTTTCTACTGCATCAATGGTGATTGCACCTGTTTTCCAGAGTGTCAGAGCCCATTCAACCTATTTTGACATCAGTGCCAGAACTTCAGAAGAAACTAGGACATACCACCACTGCTGATATCCCAAGACCAGCGCTTGGTAACTGACTAGGTTCTCTTGGGTTTCCCAAGGCACTGACTTTGACAGATCTGGAGATAGCATTCATATGTGCCGCAAAAGTTTGAAGGATGAAGGTGCCACAGAAAAGGTCTGCCCACTCCTGGTGGATACATCAATATGTGTTTACAATCCATTAAATAGATCATATACATCAGGATCAGCTGAAGAGGTATCACCATACAAGAATTTGAGGCCCTTAAGTGCATTTGTGGCAAAATCTTGCTGACTTTCATCAGTAGTGAATATGTCAGCAACTTCATTGGAAGTGAAGAAGGCATTGATGATAGTAATGGCAGTGGATCTGATGTGACTCCGCCAAGTATCAGAGATTCTTTGCAGGGCCTGAAGGTAGGTAGAAATGTGTCAGATTGATTATCTAAAGTAAGATCATGATGCGTGACATATGAGTTTGAAGACCAGGTCATTGAGCTCAACTCTATAGTTAATGTCATGGTAAATGGTGAGCCAGATGGCTCGCAAAGCACAAAGTAATTCCCTATCATCAACTTTGAAGGGGTCTTGCTGGCATGTGAACCACCAGACCAAAGTTGGGATAAACATATGTCAGAACTGATCTTCATCATGGGTACCAGGGGGGAGGTTGTTGTTCATAACTCTAGACTTTGCCTTCTTTGATTCTTCTATTATCCAGTCAGGATGAATATCTTCAACCCTAACAATGTCCTTTGAGAAACAGATGAGTAAAAAGAATAAGAATAACAAGGAACATTACACTGCTAGCGAGGTGCTTGTTCCCTTTAGGAGGGTTATCGATGGTGATCTCATGTTCTGGTCCATCAAGCTCTTTGGCATTGAAGAACCCTCCAATGGGCACACCTTGTGACTCATATGCATGTTCATGATTACAGTATAATGAACACCACAGTCCATCTGGATGTGACAACTCAATGTCACCAACCACAGATCTCAGTTTTGGCAGTTGTCCTGCTCTTTATGTTATGGACTGCCAGACTATTTATGCTTACATCATTTTTCACTATATATAGTATTCACTTTCTCATGGACTGGCAGGGAGCCCTCTCCACATCCATCCCTATACATTACCACACCTCTATTATGCTTCACTGCCCTCCACTTTATGTCATGTTGCCTTGGCTCGTTACTAATACGTTCAGACTAATATGCTGCCATGTTTTGTAGTCTCACAGCCTCATGATGCCACTTAAATGCGTCATCCCACCTCTTAGTCATATAGGCTTAGTAGGATGCCATCTAGACGCATCATCACTTACTTAGTCATACATGCTTACTATCTTGTAGTTATATATGCTTAGTACGATGCCATAGAGACACATCATCCCTTTACTTAGTCATATGTACTTACTGTACAGTAGCCACAGGGCCTATAAAAGCCCCTCAAAGCGAGACTCAAGCCTTAAGCTTAGTCTCTTGTATAATACAGGACTTCCAAGTTCATCCCTTGTGAACTTAAGCTTAAGAACCATCAGAACTATCCTCTTGCACCTTAGAACATACCCTAAGGCCTGCTAAATTGACTTAGAGCCACATTTGCTCTTCACTTTGAAACTCCGAACAACTCAGACAGAAAGACGCCGTCTTTCCCACCCAGAACCTGAACCTGAAGGCTGCTAGTAAAGGAACTCTAGCCATCTATACAAAGGCCACTAGTAAAGGAACTCTAGTTGTCTATATGAACAAGTCGCATACTACAACCTCTGTAATACGTGCCGCATACTATGACACACCAGTAGCAACCAGGAGCTGCTCCTACAAGACACCAGAACCCCTTCCATTCACGACCTTAGCGTGAACACCAACAAACTAAGTGCAATACCAGATGTCATTGCACCTCCAGACATCACTTCCTAGAAGTGATAACAGAACAGCCGGCATTGCTATGTGCCATTCAGAACCCACAACTGTACAAGTTCTAAGGACAGAACTCCGAACCTTGAACCATACCAGAAACCAGACTTGGACAAGGCATCCAAACTCCAAACCAAACCAAACCGAACTCGAACCCTCACACTAAGACATGTGATGTCCTAGCGTGACACTTCATCTGGTTGAAGGAGAGTTCCATTCACATCCCAGCAGTCCACATCCTGGTGATTACAATGACACACCTTCGACTCTTGCCCCTTTTTTACTTGATTTTTCACCACCTCCACCTTCAAGTTCCAGTAGTCTATTTTCATATGACTCAGAGTTTGAGCCTCAATTCTTCCCAGAATCCCACATATTGGTGGTCCACATGCCAATAATTTCTATCCACCTTCACCCACTGCTTTGTTTTACAACCATATGATAACCCTGGATATAATGGAGATAGCCCAGGTGATGGGGAGAGTAACTCCAGCAACAAGAGCGACTTTAGTGACTTGCCACTGCCACCTGGCCCTCCACTTGCAGGGGGCAACAACAACAACAATACAGTGTGCACTAGGAGAGAATTCCATCCCCTTCTGAATGGTACATAGTGCAAGTTCCTCTTAATATTTTTTAACTTATGACATGTAACCAGGTATGCAATGCAATAGAGATGGACATCCAATCGCTGCAAGTTCATTGCCACCACCACCTGACCATGACATTGATCCCAGCAACTGGGCACCATACAACAATTGCATTGAGTTCAAAGTTGCTGAGTTTCTATTCATGCAAGTACAGATGTCTGGTTCGAACATTGATACATTACTGAAGTTGTGGGCTGCTACATTGGCTCCCTATAATGACATTCCACCTTTTGCATCACACAAAGACATGTATGAGAAAATTGACTCCACACCTCTAGGTGATGTGCGATGGGAAAGTTTTAGTGTCAAGTATGATGGCACACTCCCTGACTCCAATGTTCCTGAATGGATGACAACCAACAATGAGGTTTAGTTCTGTGACCCTCAAAAGCTTATCCACAATATGCTATCCAACCCAATTTCATGGACAAGTTTGACTATGTATTTCAAGAGTACAATCAAGATGGCAACCACAATTTCAAGACTTCATGTCAGGTAACTGGGCTTGGGAGCAATGCATAAGTTTCCATGATTTGTTGTAGATTGGTTTATTAAATGCTTTCAGGATTTGATCACTAAGAATTCTAATACACATGGGCATTCTTTGTCCCCATCATTCTTGGTAGTGATAAGACTAGGTTTCAGTTGCTACAGGCAACAATGAGTATTATCCATTATACTTGTCCATCAGTAACATATGCAATAATGTGCACCATGCTCATTGCAATGGTGTAGTCCTTCTGGGCTTCTGGTGATTGCAAAGAGTGAGTCCTCCATTCCACATTCTAGTATCTAGTTTAATGTAATTATGCAGCTACAAAAAAGCACACCAACAATCCTCATTTCCAAAATTCTGGAGACATCTCTTCCACTCTTCTTTATCACACATCCTGAAGTCATTGAAGTCAGGAATGACAACACCAGATGTCGTTCACTGTCCCAATGGCTACTTTAGGTAAGCTGTGTATGGCCTGGGCCCATACATTGCAGATTACCCTGAGCAGGTACTTCTTGCAAGCATCATGCAAGGCTGGTGCCCTAAGTAAGTACTCATTTTTTTCTCACTGTCCTTGCTCATGCTTACCAGATGTATGGCAGGCCTGAAAATCTTGAGGGCCTATCTATACTATGACAGTGTGAGCACATGGAGACATTAGTTGAGGCTTTTGGGCTTGGTACTCTGCAGGATGATTACGTATTGTAGGTGATGTCACAGTGAGTACCAAAACACCCATACATTACTAGTAGAGCTCACACAATTTCTCTAACCTTCTCAGCCTTTTATGGATAGTTTTCCTTGTGCAGATATCTATGAGCTCCTATCTCTGGATATCCTTCACCAATTAATCAAGGGCATGTTTAAAGATCATCTGGTTACTTGGGTTGAAGAATATCTTATACTACGTCACAGAAAAGTAACTGCAAATGAAATTTTGGATGATATTGATAGACAGTATGAGCAAAATTCACTAATATATGATAGAGTTAACTATGTGCCAGAATCGCAATTGCGCCCCATTTTCTGACTTTGACACTTTCCACAGGGGTGAGGATTCAAACAGTGGACGGCGATGATTCTAAGGCATTAATGAAGGTATGTCCTCCAAGTTTGTATCATTACCATTGATACATACAATATACTTTACAGCTTTACATACTGGCAATTTGGGTCACATTCGACAGAAATGGTGCAGGCATTCCACATTTCTGGACTTTTGTTACATTGCCCTGAAATGTTCAAGACACACTATCTCTTAATCAATTAGAGGATGCTCTTTCATCTTTTCATAAGCATCGCACTATCTTCCAGACAAGTGGAGTTCATCCCAAGGGATTCTCCCTACCTCACCAGCACTCCCTTGTTCACTATGTGTGCATGATTAAAAATTTGGAGCTCCTAATGGCTTGTGTTCCTCAATTACAGAGTCGAAACACATTAGGCCATTAAGGAGCCATGGAGATGCTCAAATCAGTTTGAAGCCCTCAGTCAGATGTTGTTGACTAATCAGCAACTTGACAAACTTGCAGCCTTGTGCTGACTTCACAGCAAGGGGCATGCTTGATCACAACTTCTTACAGGCTACATCATCAGTGCATGGTGAGTCATATCTCATTTTCTGCATTATTTTTACCAATTTACCAAGAACTACAAGCACCATCACAACACCCAAGTGACACCCAAAACAATAATGGCTATGGAAGTGATGGAAGCACTGCTCCTGGACCACGACCCTCACATCCACAAGGCTGGGGAAACCTATTGGTATGGAGTCAACTGTTTCATTATTTATCAATTAATTCATTTTATCCAGGGAAATGACTGACAGCTGCTTCACTTGCTGTGAAATATGGCTGGCCACACTTCATTCACCTCCTCTGCAAATTCTTATATGACCAGCTCCACCAACTCAATATCATCCACTTTGTCCTCTACTTCATCTGATATGAATCTCCCTAACTTCCATGGAACAATTTGGGTCCATCCCTCTGCTGTCACAACTTTCTATGCTCCAAGTGACCTCAGTGGGGTCAGTGGGATGTGATACAAATGAATTCGAGCTGTCCCTGCTTGGCAAAAAGGCCCTGGTGATATGATTGTGTATTTGTCAAAACAAATCCATCACAAAAGGGATGCGTGGCCTTGATATTGCTTGAGTCCAGCTCTTATTATCATTTATTCATTGTAATACTACTTACCCATGTGCTCTGATTCGATGGTACCTTGTTTGGTGATAGCCTGACAAGGAGACAGGAATGTGGATGGTGGAGCCAGATATTTGTGATGAGGTGTGCCCTCTGAAGTGATCATCCACCTTACTGCATCATGGAGTGGTGCACCTGATCAGACATTATGGTGAAACTTTTGTCACTCCAACTCTAACTCTCCATGACTCTCTGGATGCTTTTGATTCATACTATGTTAACAAGTATATAGATCACCATGCATTTGAGATCGTTTTTAGTTGTAATTTATGAATCTGTGTCATGGAGTAGGAATGAATTGTTAGACTTTTTGGGGCAGCAGCGGCACACAATGTCCCCCACCATTCCTCATAATTGCTATGCCCCTAAGGGCATTCCATTTTACTATACATTCTATCACTAATTTTAGTTTGCATACTACCAAGTGAAATGAAAACTGAAAAATATGTATGTGCATTGTTACTATCTATGCATGTTTGGATCTAGCCCGGACTTCTGTTCCATTACTTCTGATTCCATTCTGTTACTCCATTCTGTTACTCCATTCCATTACTGACAATGCAATATTGTGCAAGGTCACAAGAGCCTTAAGCCAATTCATGGGATAGTCTTTGAATGCTTAGTTTTTGAAGGGCTGTGTAGAAAATGTAGGCATAGTAGATGAATTCTTGAAGATATTCCAGGGTGATCTTAAAAGTGAGGGAAGAGTGGCAGAGGTTCTCAAGTAGGCAATAAAAGCAGTCAGTCCAGACAATGTCACACTAGGACGTCATGTGTCTTAGTGTGAGGGTTTGAGTTTGGTTCGGTTTGGTTCGGGTTTGGATGCCTTGTCCAAAGTCTGGTTTCTGGTATGGTTCGAGGTTCGGAGTTCTATCCTTAGAACTTGTATGGTTGTGGGTTCTGAATGGCATGTAGCGGCGCCAGCTGTTCTGTTATCACTCCAGGAAGTGATGTCTGGAGGTGCAATGACATCTTGTATTGCACTTAGTTCATTGGTGTTCACGCTAAGGTCATGAATGGAAGTGGTTCTGGTGTCTTGTAGGAGCAGCTCCTGGTTGCTACAGCTGTGTCGTAGTATGTGGCACATATTACAGAGGTTGTAGTATGCGACTTGTTCGTATAGACAACTAGAGTTCCTTTACTAGTGGCCTTTGTATAGACAGCTAGAGTTCCGTTACTAGCAGCCTTCAGGTTCAGGTTTCGGGTGGGAAAGACAGCGTCTTTCTGTCTGAGTTGTTTGGAGTTTCAAGTGAAGAGCAAATGCAGCTCTAAGTTGATTTAGCAGGCCTTAGGGTACGTTCTAAGGTGCAAGAGGAGGGTTCAGATGGTTCTTAAGCTTAAGTTCACAAGGGATGAACTAGAAGTCCTGTATTATACAAGAGACTAAGCTTAAGGCTTGAGTCTCACTTTGGGGGGCTTTTATAGGCCCTGTGGCTACTGTACAGTAAGTACATATGACTAAGTAAAGGGATGATGTGTCTCTATGGCATCATACTAAGCATATATGACTACAAGATAGTAAGCATGTATGACTAAGTAAGTGGTGACGTGTTCAGATGGCATTCTACTAAGCCTATATGACTAAGAGGCTAGATGACGCATTTAGGCAGCATCATGAGGCTGTGAGACTATGAAACATGGCAGCATATTAGTCTAAACGTATTAGTAATGAGCTGAGGCAACACAACATAAAGTGGAGGGCAGTGAAGCATAATAGAGGTGTGGTAATGTATAGGGATGGATGTGGAAAGGGCTCCCTGCCAGTCTGTGAGAAAGCGAATACTATATATAGTGAAAAATGATGTAAGCATAAATAGTCCGGCAGTCCATAACATCACCCCCCCTTTAGAGTCCTTGGGAGCATCCTTGGCGAGACTCCCTGTAGGGGCAGTTGCGGTGGATGTGGCCAGTGCGGCGGCACTTGTGGCACTTCTTGTGGTTCTTGATGGCCCCCCAGGACCATATGTACTCATCATCATCATCGTCAGTGTCAAGGGGGGCAATATGTTTGAGATACTCAGGGACTTTGAAGCCCTTGAGCATCTCGTCACGAGCAACCTTTTCAAGGTTGCTCCAGGGGACCAGCTGTGCTTTGAGGCTGGTTGCAATGCAGTTGAAGGCATTGGCATTCTGCAATCCTCCCAACCACTCCATCTTCTTCATCCGTACGAATGCTGCCTTGATTTTGAGCTTGAGCATTTCCTGCTCAAGGTAGTGGTCATCTTCTTCCCACTTGCGGTAGGTGATGACGGCTGCTGTTAGTGATTCATCTCCCTCATCCTGCAGGGTGTTATTGATGCTCTCAGCAAATGGTTCCCTGCCAGAGAACAGTCTGCTGTGGTGTTTAGTGTATCCGGCGGTGGGATGTGTGGAGGGGATGGGACAGAGTAGGTCTGTATAAACTGGGTGTCCCTTACCCATGGTGGTGCTGATGAGGGGGTAGCGGTCATTGTCGAAGTGGTACTTGAAGTACTTGGCATGCTCAGCTCCACCCCTTTCATTGGGGACAATGAATGGCTCAAAGGTGTGGGTGCAGTAACCGGGGCCTGGGTATTCGTTGCTTGCCTCACCCTTTGTCTGGTCCTCCTCCTCCTTATGGACTTGTCACTTGCATATTTCTTCGTCTTCTTCTTTTTCTTGTTGGGAGCAAGCTGGCTTGGCTCCCAGTGCATGAAGGGCGTTGTGGATGTCGCCTGCTGGAACATGCTGAGCATATATGGTGGTGGTGTGGGCCTGCTCACAAGCATTTGTGAGGGCATCGATCCTAAGGTTAGCGGCAGTAGAAAGTGGGGAAGCTGGGGCACTGTCAACTGAATACCCCATAAGGGTAAGCGGTGGTGGGGAGACGGATCCCCAGGAGCTGTTAGTGGAGGAGGTATCCTTAAGAAAAGTAAGGGGGTAAAAGCAGTTGGTGGGTAGACTGGTCATGGATGCCATAGGGGTGGTGCTGGTGATGGCAGCCATTGGTACTGTGGTTGGAGCTGAATGTTTTGAAAGTTGGGAATGGTGGAAGTGTGTGTAAAGAGATGAGAAGTGTGGTGGTGGTAGTGAAGTTGGTTTGGTAGTAAGTGGCTGAAGAGGCAGTTGGTTGCTGAGGTCCTTGTCTTGATTCATGGGTCCTTATATATGTTTTGACCCCCTGTTTAGGTTTCTTTGGTCTTGTGAAATTCTTTGAGGAGTTCTGGAGCATGTAGGTCATCACTGCTGACCCATGAGTTGTCCAATGCGGGGTATCCTTTCCATCTGACCAGGTATTGGCACTGACACTTGCGCCCATGTTTCCTTTCTGCAATAATTTCATCAACTTCATATTCTTCTTTGCCTTCAATTGTGTCAGGTGGTGGTTGTTTGTAAGGCTTGCCGTACTCCTTGGTTTCTGTATAAGGTGTTATTAGATTCACATGAAACACATCGTGTATGTTTATGTTCGGAGGTAGGTTGAGCCAGTATGCCACTGCTGATATTTGCTGACTGATGGTGAAGGGTCCTATGCACTTTGGTGCCATTTTCTTTGATGGTGCCTTTGTTTTGATGTTGCACACATCAAGCCATACTTCTTGTCCTTCCTTGTATGTCTTGATTGGTTTCTTTATTTGGGTCTTCCTCTGCAGCAATTGATGGGCTATTGTTTTTGCCTTGGTAAGTTCTTCTATTTAGGTGGTGGTGGCAGGTACTGTTTCATCGCCATCTTTCCAATTTGCTTGTGGGTTAGTCCCCATGATTAGTTGATGTGGTGTAAAGCCTGTTGTTTCATGTTTCCACATGTTGTGAGCGAATTCTGCTACTGGGAGGTACTGGGCCCAATTGTTTTGAACTCTGTTGGCGAATTGTCTTAAGTAGCCTTTGATCCATTGGTTCATTTGTTCACTTTGTCCATCTGTTCTTGGGTGGAAGGCGGTACTCAAGTTTTGTCTTGTCCCAATTGCTTTACACATGGTACATGCAAAGTTGCCTGTAAATCTTGGGTCTCTGTCTGATATGATTCATTTTGATGTTCCAAACCAGGGGAATAAATGGTGGAGGTATAGTCCAGCTACTCCTTCTCCATCGATAGTTTTCTTACAGGGTAAGAATACGGTGGCTTTGGAACATCCTTGGTCGACAATTGTAAGGATTGAGTCATATCCTTTTGACTTTGGTAGGCTGGTTATGAAGTCCATGGATATATATTGGAATGGTCCTTCTTTGACTGGAGTGTCAAAGTGGTGTAGAGGTGCGTGGGTGACTTGGATTGTCTTGCTTTCTTGACACTTAGCACATCCTTTGACATAGTTTTCGACAAATTGTCTGAGTCTTGGGCCATGGAAGCATCTTTTGACGAGGTCCCAAGTGTTCTTGATGCCTGGATGTCCTCCAATAGGCGAGTCATGTAGTTCTTGGAGGGCTTCTTGTCACTGATTGGTGTTGTCTGGTATGTATATTGTTCAAGAAAAAGAGGATTGGGTAAAATTGTCACGTGTTTGTTGACTTCTACCCCCCTTTTAAGGTCTTCTCTCCAAGATAGGAGGTCAGCAATTGTGTTTTGCTTTCCTGGAATGTGGTGGAGTAGGAAGTTGAAGTCGGCAAGGTGGGCCATCCATCTTGCTTGTCTAGGTGTGATTTTATGTGCTGATCTGAAATATTTCAGATTATTGTGGTTGGAGCATATCTGGATTTGTTGGGTAGCTCCTAGGAGGTAGTGACGGAAGGCTTTGGTGGCAGCTACTATTGCTAGCAGCTCTCTGTTGAAGATATCGTAGTTTTGTTCTGCTGGCAATAGTGACTTCAAAAGTAGGCCACTGGATGTCTCCCAACTTCAAAGTCTTGGGATAGGGTGGCTCCTATTGTGAAGGTGGATGCATCAGTGTCCAATATAAAGGTTTTGGTTTGGTCTGCTGTTCATAGGATGGGGTAGCAGATAAATTCTGTTTTGAGGGTCTGGAATGCTTCTTCTTCCTTTGGTCCCCATTGCCATTGTTTGTTCTTCTTCATCAAGTTGTGTAGGGGTCATGCAATTTCAGAGTAGTGTGCAATAAAGTCCTTATAAAAGTTTCCAAATCCTAGAAATGTGCAAACTTGTTTGACAGTTTTAGGAGTTGGCCAGTCAGTGATTGCTTTGACTTTGACTGGGTCCATTTTGATGAGGCTGCCTCCTTGTAACCAGCCTTGGGTGGACATTCAACTGTCCGCACCCATGTAAGTTCTGCAACCAGGCAAGTGTTTTGTGCCTTTGTACTATTATCACATGCGACCCTAGCTTGTATGGGTCTGACTTTTTTTGGCTATCCCTTTGTTCCCTTTCCGTGACTCCCCTTGTACCACTATCAGCATTCCCTTTGTTTCAGATTCCAACACTACCTAGTTGGGCACTTGTCCCCTT